>JAKCPI010000695.1:0-58033 GCA_023213315.1 Euborellia annulipes
AAGTTTTTACCGACTCGAAAAAAAAAACCGGTTTTTACCGAATTAGAGGTTCGTTACCGCGTTTTCGGTAAAAAATTTTTTACCGGTTTACCGTCCAGCCCCCTGGTTCAACATCATCGCTGCAGCCCTAGGCAAGTCGTCGTCATCAGTCCTCCTCCAATTGACATCTCAGAGCCTTCGCTTCCTCATCCAGATCCAAATATCCAATTCTTGGTCTTCCTCGTTTCGTTCTTCCGCCAGGATTGGAGAGAAAGATTTTTTTTGAACGATCAGAAATATCCATTCAAATCTAATATAATGAGTCTCGAGGATCTAATAAAGCTTATCACTAGATCGCCAAATATTCATACACTCCCTATAATGTCTCCGTTTTCTTTGGCTAGGCCATATATTTTCATTAGCCCCTTTTTCTCGAAGCATCTAATGGCATTTTGGATATGTTTAGTCATGACCTAGTTGGTCTCCGAGCTGATAGATCAGGCCTGATTAGCAGTTTTCGTAGCTTTTTTTTTTTTTTTTTTTTTTTTTTGGAATGGGTGCATAAGGTCCGAAGACCTATAATGACCAATAGTCACATGCAGCCAGGAAGAAAATAAAAACAAAAGGAGAAGCTATAAAGGGGAAACTCAACTGCGGGAACTGAGAAGATGCCTGTTGAGGTTAGACTTGAAAGTCTGAAGATTGTAGGTTTTGGGGAAGATAGACGCAGGGAGCTTGTTCCAATCACGGGAGGTCATGGGGACAAAGGAAGAATGAAATTGTTTTGTTCTGTTAGTCGTGATCTGAACAGCATAGGGATGCTGGGAAGATGCCTCTCTTGTGTTCCGTGAATATGTTGCATTGGGTGGGATAATTGATTTTAATTCGGCAGAGCATTGACCATGGTAATACCTGTAGAGAGAGATAGTGCAGATACTCTTCTTCTATGATCTAGTGACTGTAGGGATGCAGTAAGGGTAGAATCACCTATCAGTCTAATTGCACGCCTCTGTATGGCTTCCAAGGAGGAGAGAGCGTCTTTCGACGCCCCTCGCCAAAGGTGGGAACAATATTCAAGACACGGCCGAATTTGGGCTTTATAGAGGATTAGGAGTTGTTGGGAGGAAAAGTAACGCTTCGTTTTGAATAGGAAACCCAATTTCCTTGCGGTAGATTTAACCACAGAAGAGATGTGGTTGCTCAAGGAAGATCAGATGTAACACTCCCAGAACAGAAAATGAATCTTTGAACTCGAGTCAAAATTTTACCGATAAATGACCATTTGGGGCCCTTAGAAATTGGATTTTCGCAAGATGGACTTCTTAACTGACGCCGTTAGGGCCCAAATGTAACCTACATGCCAAATTGCAGCTTTCTAGGCCATACATGTTTAGAAGCTGTGCGATGATTGCTGTTTTGTCTGGTTTAGAAATGTGATCAAAAAATGTCAAAATTTCACACATAAATGGACCATAGTTGCGGGCCCTTAAAAATTGGCATTTTCGAAAAATGGCTTCTTAAATGACGCCTAGGGCCCAAATGTAATCTACATGCGAAATTTGAACATGTTTCTAGGCCTTACAGTTTTGGCTTGTGCGATGATTATAAGTCAGCCAATCAGTCAGTCAGTGAGTTCTCTCTTTATATATATAGAGATTTGATTTGATTGACGAAATTATTAAACTTTAAGAATTAATAAATAAGTGAAGAGTTTCTCGATTATGTTTTCCAAAATTCAAAATATATTTTGCCTTTTAATTAGAATTTGCTGCATTACTTATTTTTTCACAGTTAAATATTTTATTGAGAATAGAATAGGTGATGATAGCAAAATTTTAATAAATTATGATAGAAATAAATAAGGGCAGGTTCAGCCAAATAAAATGCGTTTATATGCTTCTATATATTATTAATTAGAGAGTTCTTCTCAAAGCTATTCAAAAAGATGTTACTTTTTATTAAATGAAAGATGATGAGAATAATATTTAGCAACAGTCTAAAATAAAAAATATATTTTTTATTCACTGAATGAGTGGAGGGCATTCATTAGTAGATGAATAAATGAATAGATTAAGAAGACGAAGTCAACATTTATACGATCAAGGTTTTTAGATTAAAACTTATAAACTTACAAACTCAGATAAAGTGAAGTGCTGTTCCCTTTTTCATGAGATGGTCTTCCATTCCTTCCTTCTTTCATCAACTATAACATTTTCCCGTCCAGTGGGCTATGCCATTTGAGCCTGAAAAAGTTACAAAAGAAATATATAGGAGGTCTATATAAAAAAAACAAAAAATTATTATTAAAATTCGATTAAACTTGAAAGTTAATAAGTAGATTCATTCATTGACTATTTGCTCTATTTTAATTTTAATATGCTAGGTCCAAATTTTATTTGTAACTTAATTTTTATTTAATTTATATTTTAAACCTTATAAGAGTTATTTATATTTTCCAGATTAAAAATTGACAAAAAAGCTTTTTCTAACATTTGCAATTAAAAAAAAAAGTTTTCTAATTTTTATTTGTAAAAAGATTTTACTAACTCTTTTATTTGCAAACTATTACGATTGGACATATCTTATAAATTGAAAATTCTAATTATCTCATACACTTTAATAAGTTAAGTTAATTTAATAGCAAAATGAATTCAACACTTAGGTTTAAATTACTCATATATTATCTCCCTGGTTGGGCTACCAATCCAATTGAAATAAACAAAGACGAGGTCTAAATGGCCATCGATGACGAAAAAGAACTTAAATGGAATAAAAAAACCAATACTTTTCTCTCTATATATTCCACTAGACGCAACCCCCCCTTCGGCGGGCTTTCCCTGTTCTGGGGGGGCGCCCCCTCTGCCCCCCTTCTTCCCTTCTTTTTTTTCTTACCGGTAAAAACCAACCCTTTCCCTTTTTATTTTTATTTATATAAAGATTATTTTATTTTTTAAGTAAATAATTTTTTTTTGAAAATAATTTTTTTTAATAACATTCTTTCCTCCCCTCACCCAACACACAAAAAAATTTACCCTGATATTTTAAAATTTAAATTTAAAAAAAATAAAAAAAATGAAAAAAGGGGAAAATTTTTTTCCTTCTTTTTTTTTTTTTTTTTTTTTTTATATATTTTTATTATAACACCCAAAAAATATATAGGGTAAGAGAAAGTAAAAAAATAGGCTTACTCATGTATGTATATATATACATTATATACAAATGGAGAGGTATAGAGTAAATTTACTATTAAAATGTGTATGAGAATAATTAAAATTTTTAATTTATAAAATATTTTAAAGCGAAAAATTAAAACCGTTGATTATACCAGTTTTATTTGCAAGTTCATCTTGAAAAGGCGTAGAGTATCTAGTGAGCTCATTTGTTTGGTACAGCTTACGAGTCTCTGAGGAATATTTCCGCTGGATAAAAGGAACAACAAGCCGAATTAGATGCCAGACAGGAGTCTACGAGCCGATGTCCTGAAACAAAGATTTAAAATAATTAATTATATTCAATTGAACATTTTGTTTTTTAAAATATTAAATAAAGTAAATCATATGAGCTAGAATGTTTCTATATTATTTATGGTAGGTAATTTGCCCACTTCATACATTTAAAGATAATAATTATGATTTTAAAAGTTCCTATCCCTTTCTGCAAGAAAACTCTAAAATGAAGTTTGAATTGAAAAATTAACTAGAAAATATTTGATTGATGAAATGATTAAACTTTAAGAATTAATAAATAAATAATGAAAGTAAAATTTTAATAAATTATGATAGATTTAAATAAGGGCAGGTTCAACCAAATAAAATGCCTTTATATTGTTTGTAGATGACCGTAAGGATGATCAGTTTTATTATAAGGACATCGGCCAAAAACGGATAATACGCAAAAGTATTTATTGTTTGGCCGATGTCCTAATAATAAAACTGTAAAATGCCAGAACAGGCCTGATTAGCAGTTTTCGTAACTGATACTTGATTTAAACAAGGCCACTTTGACATATTCCTCAGAGAAATTGGATTTTCGCAAGCTGTACCCTATCGAACTGAAACCTTTTTCAGGAATGCGACGTGCAGCCCTTTCTGCCCAACTCGTGCTTTGCCCATGAGTTGAGACGTATTGCAAAAATAGCTTAAGTTGTTCCTCTCTTCTGAAGGAATCGACGCTGATTTTCACTCACATTGACAATAGTGCGTAGGCGATGATCAATAATCCGCGGCAATATCTTCATGGTGTGCGAAGGAAAGGTGTGCGATAGTTCTGGCCCTCGAGTAAATCGCCTTTCTTTTCCCAGATAGGAAGCGTGACACGGGTTGCCCAGGGCTTGGGTAATCAACTCTAAAACTCTGTTGAAAGAGCGACAGAGCCCATTATCTGTCAACGGTCCAATCGCCTTTTGGCGGAAGTTCGCCGTGTGTAGGGCCCTTAACGCATATCATCTGAAAAAAAAAAGAAATTCAAAAATTATTTTCTTTAATAATCTCTATATAATAATAAAGTAAAAAATTATATACATTTTATTTTGCTAGGAATTTCAAATGGTGAAACAGTAACATATAAATTATATCTCCTTGTATAAATCACAATAAGAATAAAAATACTCCAATTGCTTTGCATTTGAGTGAGGGTCGAAAAAAAAGCTATTGTATATAATGAAATGAAATAATTTTGTCAAGTTATTGATTCATTCTTTATATATTTCAAAATTTCAGAATACATTTAATATAAAAATGCATTAGTTTTTAAACCAGGGGTGTCAAACTCGCGGCTCGAGATGAACATTTTTGCGGCCCAGTCAATATATCCGACACAAAGTAAAAATAAAATAAAAATGTGAATCGAAACTAGCATATAAAATTATAATATATATAAACTTTTTTTTTTTTAGCGTCCTACCTAAAGTTAAGCATTCTTTATTTGGCCCAAGTTAACCCATATCAAGCCACTGCACAGTGGTCTAGATTGAAAAAAAGTTGGCCAAAAGTCGAAAAAAATAATAGTCACAGAATGACTTCAGTCCCATATAATCTTGTAGAGGGATAGTTGGTGCATGTAAATCCAAAAGGAAAGTGAGATATCTTGTATAGTTCAGGCGCTACATGAGGTCAAAGTTAGCGTTTTCGGCAGCGCGCGAGCGACGCGCAGAGGCTCTGAAATATCAATGTTTGTTTAAATGCATATAACTTTTTACTCGAGTGTCCTTTTTCAATTCTGTTTGAAGGAGGGTGTTAAGGAAAGAATGTAGAATATTTACTAATGTACCGTTTTCATTAATTTATACTCGCCTTTTTTGGAAATCGTGTCAAAGTTGCGTTTTCATAATGGATTTTTTTGTAAAAACTTTTTCCTTCAAATAGCAAAAAAGTTATGAACCCAGCGGGGCCCACGAAACTGAGATATGGAATATATAGTTTAAGATGTCTTGTAATAGAATCTGCAAAAAAAATCCTGCCCCAACTTGCCCCCCGAATTTTGAGGTTAAAAATAAGCGACGAGAGAGCTTTTTTTCATATTCACCCTATATGCCGTATCTTATTTCATATTTTTGAAATATTATTGTGTAGAAATATAATTTTTATTATTTTTCAGTTAAATAAGAGCTTATTATATGAGAAAAATATTTTTATTTTAAAGTTAGATAGCATTATGTTTATTTTTGAGCCGCGGCAGGCAGACTCTTTGTTAGTCTACGAGCTTTTTTTTTTGAATATTTTTATATAGGGTGTCTTATTGCAATTTATTATTATATTATTGAAATATTATTGTGAATAAATATAATTTTTCTTATTTCAATTAAATAAAAGTTATAATATATACAGTCGTGGACAAAATTGAGTGGACAGGTATCAAAAATAACAAAAAGTTAATTTAATTTAACTAATAATGCCTTTATTCAAATCTGTATTGCATATTTAAATTAACAAAGTATAATTTGATAATATAAACAGAAAAATTAATTTTAATAAATAATAAATTATAATTTTTTATCATTATATCATAAAAACGTAATTTTGCACTTGGACAAAATTAAGTGGACACTGTAAAAATGCTGAAAAATTGAGTTATTGAGAGTGAAAAATGTAAAGAAACATTGAGCTTTATCCAATAATCGTCTTCAATGTACGTTGAGCATTCATTTAAGTACAATCAATGTTAGAAAACAAACATGTCAAAAAAAAGAGAAGAAATCTCTTGTCAATTGCGAAATCTAATTGTTTCAGATTTCAAAAATAAATTAAGTTATCGTATACTAGCCGAAAAATTTAATGTTTCAAAAAGTGCAGTTCATAAAATGTATACAAAATATTTAGAATATAATACTGTCGAAAATGTACATGGTCGGGGACGGAAACATAACACAAGTGCATACGAAGATAGAATAATTTTGAGAGAATCCATGGAAAACGTCACGAAACATTGTTGAACAACTAAAATTAAATATATCTTCAAGAACTGTGAGACGTAGATTAAATGATGAGGGTTTAAAAAATTGTGTAGCTATGCGCAAGCCACACATCAGTAAAGTGAATAAAAGGAAACGTTTAGATTTTGCAAAAAATATGTAAATATGCCATTATCATTTTGGAAACGAGTAATATGGAGTGATGAAAGTAAATTTGAGCTGTTAAATAAAAAAAGAACGCATGTGAGGAGGAAACCAAATGAAGCTCTAAAAAAAAAGCAGTATGTTTTACCAACAATCAAAAATAAAAGAGGCTCAATAATGACATGGGCTTGTTTTTCATGGATAAAGTTGGAAATTTAGTATCTATAAATGGAATCATGAATTCAGATAAATATATTGACATTTTAAATGAAAACTTAGAAGAATCTTTTCTAAAAATGGATCTCGATGACGACTGGATGTTTCAACAAGACACTGATCCGAAGCATACAGCGAAGAAAACCAAACAAATTTTCCAGGATTGTAAGATTAAAGTTCTTGAATGGCCTCCACAAAGTCCGGACCTTAACCCAATCGAAAATTTGTGGAGTTAATTGGATCCATTAGAAAAAAGTCATAATAAAGAAGAATTTTTCAATGAATTGCAACTACAATTTCAAAAAATCAATAAAAATTATTTTAAAAAATTTGTAGAAAGTGCCACGACGATTACAAGCAATAATAAAAGCAAAAGGCTGTAATACAAAATATTGATGACTCAATTTTTCAGCATTTTTACAGTGTCCACTTAATTTTGTCCAAGTGCAAAATTACGATTTTATGATATAATGATAAAAAATTCTAATTTATTATTTATTAAAATTAATTTTTCTGTTAATATTATCAAATTATACTTTGTTAATTTAAATGTGCAATAAAGTTTTGAATAAAAGCATTATTAGTTAAATTAAATCAACTTTTTGTTATTTTTGATACCTGTCCACTCAATTTTGTCCACGACTGTATTTTTAAAAATAAATATCATCATGACGCAAAAACGGATTGATAAAATAATCTAATTGGTCGAGAACTATTTGAAATTATTCTAAACGATGTGAACTAGCTCTTGAACACGTTTCTTAAATGTTTGGACCAACATTTTGCATAATTTTATATACCTAACAATTTTTGATGAGTGATCCGCCATATATGATCCGCCACTACAATTTATTAAATTATATAAATATTATAAAATTTGTAATCAGCGACATCGAAAACGCTTATATACCAATTTTCAATCAAATCTAAAACTTTTTTCTATTTTTGGCCAACTTTTTTCAATCTAGACCACTGTGCACTGGTGCGTTTTCGAACCAGTACCTAAAAAATTTTTTTCTCAATAAATATCTAAATGTTTTGGTTAATTATTTTTTTATACATTATTTATGATATATTCTTGCCTGCTAATGAGAGAAAATGATGAATTTTACAGTCTTTACATATTAAATAATTATTTAAATTCGAAGGGTCAAAAAACACCAACTTCAAAAATAGATATTTTGTATTAAAAATTTTTTTTTCATTTTCATTCTTCATAAATTAGATTACCAATAAGATTACTTTACTTAGCTAAACGATACATAATTTTTTTTTCATTACTATAGACGATATTCAATGACAAATTAGAGTGGTGCGTTTTCGCACCAGTGGTAAAAACCCTAAACTTTTTCCTTATATTATCTGAATGTTTTTTCATTGTTTTTTTTTAATTTTTTTTATTTCAAAGCCTTTTTCGGCATATTTAGACTATTTAGACCCCGTCCCTATTTATTCCAATTGATTGGCAAATCGAAATAAATTTTTGTTACATGCAACATCCCATCCCCTTGATCCCTACTACCTATGGTTATTGTTTATATATGGGTTATTACATTAGTCCGATTGAATGACAATACTGTTGTAACTGTATGTAGTAATGGCTACAATAATGAGCCCCCTAAATACTGTAAAGAGATATTATATGTTGAGACATCGAAATCAGAAGGAAATATATCTCAACCTAATGTTATTTCAAAATATAATTTAGGAATGGAAAGGGTGGATTTACATGATAATTGGGTTGAGAATTACCGATGAAGGATATTCACTGGCGTAACTAGTGTGGTCCTCCCGGGGGGGGGGGGCAGAAAGCTCCCCGACCCAACAGAAATTGAGTCAATATGGGGCCTTCCGGGTCCCCCGGAGAATGGGTGGTCCCATGCCTCCCCCCAGCCAAATTTGCTAGTTACGCCCATGGGGATAGGTAAAAATGGTGGTGGTATTTATTTTTAAATACCTTAGATAGCACCATGGTAAAATGTTGGAAGCTATATAAAGTGCATTCCATCAACCTAGTACAAGTTCAATTGATTTGAAAATGAACTTTGGGTTATTGCAAACGAGCAGAAAGCCCGAAAGAGATGTAAAGTGTGTTATAAACACACTGTATATGAATATACAAAATGCAAAGTACCGATTCATATAAATTGTTTCGGCAAATTTCATAAAAAATAAAAAAAGTAAAACAAAAATTATATCCCATATTATGCCAATGGTGCGTTTTCGCACCAGTGAAAAAAATTGAATAAAACATATATATTGTTGAAAAAATTTTATCAAAGGTTATGTAAAAATCTAATAAGAACCTATGTAAATATATTATGTGAAAAAATAATAAAAAAATTTAAAAATAAAAAAAAACCAAAAAATTTTTTTCTAATGGATCAAGCCATTGGAACGAACCAACCTATTTTCTCAATATTTACTAATCAAATATTTTTTTTTTTATTTTTCCCTAATTAAATAGGTAATAATAAACACAATTATGAAAAAAAAATTGTAGTTTTTGAAAATTTTTGTGTTGGCTTGATATGGGTTAACTTTTGAGATTGACACCCCTGTTGTAAACATTTCAAAAGTAACTCACCAAATAAAGAGAGACGATCGTGGATTGTAGACGTTAACTGTGGCGATTTCTTTGACGAATACCAGACAAAACAATCAGGTTTGGAGCCGCTGTGAACCTGCATCAGTAAAAAGAATATCATTAAGAAAATAGGACAAAAATTATATTATAACTTCCCTATTTGATAATAATTAATAGTTTAATAATTCATTATCTGAATGAATAGAGGTAACAAGTATATTTTTATTCACTGTATATCCACATTTGTAACAAGGCACCTACCTGCACCGCTACAAATGAATAATCACATAAGACAAGAAATATATATATATATAACAAGGACCCATCTCATCCTTTTTATCGCTATCGATCATAATTAAATTTATTTATTCATTTATTTTTAAAATAAATTTGAGATAATTTTATGTGCCCATGGTGCTGGATGCCCTTAGTAAATTTAAAATAAATCAAAGTTAATAAATTGAATTAGGTAAACAAAAAAAAAAAAAATTATATAAAAAGAAAAGTTTAATTGTAAATAATTTTAACATTATTGAATAAGATTGCAATAAATATTAGCATGGAGTTAAGCCAAAATAAATCAAACAATCAATCATTAACATCTCACAAAAAATTTATATATACCGGTATATAATAAAAAAAATATAATTTAGTAATATTAGATTAGTGAGGAGATGTAAACGATTCATTTAAAAGTTCAATGGGTGCAAAGCTGAATTTTTTTATGATATATTGAATAAAAGGTGAGTAGTATTATTATGAAAATATATATATATATATATATCTGTTTGTCTGACAGCAAAAGAAATCAAGTCTTTAATTCTTTTTGGCTAAACGTTAATCTAATAATGATAGATTTTAGTAAATGAAAGAAGATAGGAAAAATCTTAAACAGCAGACAAACAAAGAAAATAAAAATAAACATCATTCATTTTCTGAATTGTTTATTCGATCTTTTTGTTCAGAAATGTCCAAATTCATATCGTACTCTTAATGATAATAAATATTCGATGAATTTAATACAAATTTCCAAAGGCACAATATGATTTTGGACATTTATGTTATCACTCAGTTAACAAACGTTTGTCTGTTGGAACATTTATCCATTCTTCTTTCAAATTCAATCAAATATAAAATTTAAATAAACTCACCAGTTAATTGCAAGAAAAGGAACTTTGGCTGGATGCATGCTGGCAAAAACAAATTGAGATGATATCCTGAAAATAATAGAAAAAATTATTGTTTGTTTCTGTTCAAATCATTGAATAAAATTTATATTAAATTATAATATATAAAATGATAATTATATTAATTCTAGGTTAAAATAATAAATATATTTTAAATGATTTTAAAATTATTGATATTAAAAAATATGAATGTGACATGCAAAAATTTGAAGGAATGTTAATTAGAATTATAAGACGAATATAATAATAAATTGGAAATATAGATGAATATAATTAATAGCTTTATACTCATTTTAATATTTAATCTGAATAAAAACCGAAAATATTTTAATAATAAAAATTAATTTTTAGAAATGTTAACCTTTCAAATTAATAAAGTGATAGTTGGGAATATATATATTATTTCATTGAATTTATTAGAAATATTCATTCCAAATAAATAGAGGAATAAATTAAATAAAAGTATTAAATAATTACTGACCTTAAAAATGTAAATTGAAGAGAATAAAAATAATTAAATCCTTGACAGCTGAAGGCAATGGACCAACGTGTCAAAGATGAGAAAAAGAGACGATGCATTCAAAATAGTCGAATCAAGACAGGAAGATACTTGATTTGAAATATTTTCTTCTAAGGAAAAATTAAAATAAAGCTAATTAAAATTTCATTTAATCATATTTATTAATAACTAATATATATTTATTTTTAATTATATACTAGTTTGAAACTCAATTAGGAGAAATTTTTTTTGCCTGTCTGAACTCTATGGAAAATAAGAGAAAGTAAAAATCGAAATAGCAATTCCCTTTAAATATAAGACAAAAAAATACTAATTTAACATTATTTTAAGATGAAAATAAATTTCTCAAATTTATATTTTTCATTACAAATATACACCATTATAAATAGATTATTTCGATCTCGATTTTCTGTTCACAGATAATTACCCCATTCTTAAAATCACTACTGATTCGAACCCTTGACTTTCAAAGTCATTCTTTCAAATAAGTTTTTTTTTATTCATCTCTTATTTTCCTTATTATAAACTTATTAAATTGAACATTTGATCTTTCTGCCAAACAATGTTAATAACAAAATCGAATGTGACGAAACAGGGTACTTTAGACTTAAGTTAAGATTCCATTTATTATTTAAGGAACCCAGAACCCGATATTTGAAAAAATTATTTTCCCCCAAATGTTTTATTTTGAATAAATTACGGTACTTTTTTCACTTTTCCTTGAAACCCTCCCCTAAAGTTCTCCGCCCTAAAGGGGGCATCGGTGTGTTTTCTTTTCCACCAAACCCGCCGAGGGTGGATGGCGCGGCTAGTCTATTTAAATAATTGCACAGTGTCCGTCTATCTATCACTCACTATTTGACTAATTTCTCGTAGCAATTTCGAAATGAAATTTTGCATTCGAGGACATGGAGCGTCGAGGAAAAATACCTAAATCTCCAAATGGGAGGGTTAATACAGGGGCGCCGGAACGAATTTGAATCAGGGGGGGGGGGGCAAAAAATTTTTTTTAGAAAATTAAAATAATTTAATATGTTCAAATAGTATAAAACAAAAACAAATCTACTATAAAACTTTAAAAATTTTAAATAAAATCACAATTTTAATAAAATTAAAATTTTAAAAAATTTGGTAGTGATTTTATCAAAAATTTTTGGAAAAAATTTGGAAAAAAATGAATTTCTTACTCTTTTAATTTTTTTTAATTTAGAAGATTTTATTTTATCTGTAGGACCCATATAAAAAATTAAAGATTATTAATTACATATCTCCAATAAAAAATAATAAAATTAAAGATTAAATTTTCCTTTTTATCCTTTGACTTACTCGCATAGAAAAATATTCATTTTTAGCAGCCTGTCTTTTTATTTGAAGGAAATTTCTTTAAAAAAATATAAGGGGTCCTCCACATATTATGTAACGCCTTTTTTCACGATATTCTAGTCCCCCTCCCCCTGTCACAGTTAGTCACATACAAACAAACCCCCCTACAAATATTATGTGACAACATAGAACTCCCCCCCCCCCCCCCCGAAACCGAAACTTGTTTTAATTTTAAACTTTTTCTTAAAATACAAAATTCAAATCATTTTAGATTTTTACTTTCTCTTACCTCTATATATATGTTAATATATAGAGAGAGAAAGTATTGGATTCATGTCAAAAATTCGATGTCGAGATTTTGATGGATCTTCACGTTTTGAGGTCCCCTGAATCCAAAAAAGTGGTTTTCGCGACATGGTCTGTCTGTGTGTGGGTGTGTGGGTGTGTGGGTGGGTGGGTGGGGTGTGTGTGTTCAATTTTAAGCATGAAGGAATTGAGCTACGAGGTTGAAATTTTATATTTAAGTTAAACACCACCCGGGACCGGAAAAATAAGCTTTTAATCAAAATCGGCCAAAGAGTACTAGTACTTTACTGATGTACTTTTTCAGTTTTTTTCGATTTTCTCAAAATTTGCTCCAACGATTTTTTTTTAAATTCAAAAATCAATTATTTTTTAGATGCTCTTTAAAATGTATATTCTTATTTTGGCATTGAAATCTTCTGAAGACCACTTTACTCTTGTATTTCATAGGAAAGATAGGAGAAATGGTTGCCATGGTAACAAAATATAAATATTTTCCCATACTTATAAATTTTACATCTGAATTCAAATGTTCCGTACTGTCGGGAACTAAATATATGTCGACACAAAAAATCTGGTGTGTCAAGCACAGAACACAACTTTCGATTACCGAAGGTAAGAGAAAGTTGTGTGCTGTGCGCCAGTCACACCAGATTTTTTTTTTTAAATATGAATTTAAGAAAAGAGTGGGATGCTGTATTGTCCCAAAATTTTATAAAATTCTCTATTATTTCTCTTCTGGACTGAACGGTTTCTTTGATTATTATCTTGTTTAAATCATGATTTGTTTGTAGGTGATGTCCAATTGTGAAGATATATTTCTCGAGTGCTATTGGTTCGATCAACCATTCAATTGCTGTTTAAATTTTATGCCAACAGTTAACATTCATGGACCGTGTTATAGTTTCAATTCTAAAAATATCAAGTGAGTATTTTATCTTTGTAGGCCTATTGCTAGTTATATTTTAAATAAAGGGTCGGACTAAGCCGAGCGCACAACTTTGCCCACCCACTACTCAAGAAAAAAATATTTGTTCCCCCCCCCCCCTAGAGCCCCCCTGATAGTCCGATGTTATACATATTATATATAATTTTACTCGGGAGGAAGTCTAGTTTCTGAATATATAAAAAAAATTATAGGTTTTGTAAGAAAAAAAATTTTGTGCCCCCCCCTAGAGCCCCCCTAATGGTCCGATGTTTACCAAAAGCTTTTCAGTTCTTGGCCTCTACCCCTAGTTTATGGATGCAAAATTTCAAAACAATTGAATGAATAGTTTTTGAGATTTCGTTGACGAAAAAAAAATTACCACAGACATCACACACACACAGACACACACACACAGAGGCATCATTCCAAAAACTTCTTAAATGGATTCAGGGGACCTCAAAACGCATTTTGGCAGCTTCAGAAAAATTTCGATTTTTTTTACGATTACATTAACTTTACCTGTCCAACCTACGGTTGATGGGCAAAGTTAAAAATAATTGATTTATGAATTTTAACCAAATTCGGTAAAGTCTATTTTGAGAAAATTAAAAAAAAACTAAAAAAATTAATCAGTAAAGCACTAATACTCTTTGGCTGATTTTATTTAAATTCCTCGAGAGGTGAGCCACATTGATCCTGAACTTAAGTATAAAATTTGAGTATCTAGAGTTTTTTCGTCTTTGAGTAATTCCATTAACCAACACTTTTTGATATTTCCATTGAAATCCATTAAATTTATCGTGAAAAAATCCTAAATTCCCCGAAGATCTATCTATTCCAGTTAAAATACCAAAACACCTTGGTTAACAAAAACTAGATTCTCTTTAAAATGTATATTCTCATTTTGTGATTGAAATCTTCTGAAGACCACTTTACTCTTGTTCTCCATAGAAAAGATAGGAGAAATGGTTGCCATGGCAACAAAATATAAATATTTTGCCATACTTATAAATTTTACAACTTGAAAATCGAATGTACCGTACTGTCGGAAACTAAATACATGTCGACACAAAAAATCTGGTGAGACAAGCACAGAACACAACTTTCGATTACCGAAGGTAAGAGAAAGTTGTGTGCTGTGCGCCAGTCACACCAGATTTTTTTTTAGTAAATTTTCCCTCGTGGCTTAAATAATCACTTATTTTCTCCTCTTGCGAAATTCATTTGGCCTTTTTTTTATTATGAGTATGCGCGTCTCATTCCATCTTTTCAAACTCAAAAAAATTTTATAAATTCCACTTTGAATTGTTATGTCACGCTTAAAGAAACTCCCGGGTAACCCATTTCACAATTAGTAACGTTTTGCACAGACCACACCCCACCCCTAACCCGTTACCTAATAGGTGGACGATCTCTACCCCCCCCCCCTCCTTCTCCAGGAACAAATTCTGGTTGCGCCTCTGGATAGATACAGTATTTATAAAAATATAAAACAAAAGAAAATTATTTTAACAAACAAAAATTTCTAAGAGTGAAGATTTTGATGGATATACACGTTAATAAATAAGAAAATATATATAATAATATTTAAGATATTATATATAACGCGTATGTGAGCAGCGAAAAGGAAATTTATATAATTATATATTTATTAATTCATATACCCGAAAAAAAGTAAGGGTGGGCCGCCGGGAGTTGAACCACGATTCCTCCAATTTGTACTCGGAGTGCCCTTACCACTAGACCACAGCACGACATTCGGGCATATGAACTCACTTAGAAAGCAATTTTAGTCAGCAGAAGAAATGGACTCAAATTCGGCGCAACAAATTTCTCCCTCGACCAGGTGCAATTTAGATAGAATGGTTCAACCCCCCGGCGGCGCACCCTTACTTTTTTCGGGTATATGAATTAATAAATATTTAATTATATAAATTTCCGTTTCGCGGCACACATACGCTTTATATATAATATCTTAAATATCCCTGTGTGTCCCTGGTGTGAGCGTGTCCCTCAAGGTTCACTATGCAGACTTGCTGCGGGCGTGTGTATCCCTCAGTGTCGCAACAGGATTTGCTCCTGGGGAGGCGGGGGGAAGGGGGGGGGGGTGATCTCAAAAATTTTTTGTGAAATTTTTTCTTTCGCGAAACCAAAGTTTTTTGCCCTGCGGAAAGTTTTGATTTCGCGGAACCAAATTTGTCCGCCCTGCGGGGAAATTTTTTCCAGTCCGTAAAATATTTTACCTTTTTTTTAGAGACGCTAAAATTTTTGCCGTCCGCGAAACCAAAATTTTTTCCATGTACCGCGCGCGGAAAATTTCCTCTTTCGCGGAACCAAAAAATTTTCCCTGTCCGTAAAAATATTTTATCTTTTTTTAGAGACGCTAAATTTTTGCCGCCCGCAGAATCAAATTTTTTTCCCATGCGCCGCCCGCGAAACATTTTCTCTTTTGCGGAATCTAAATGATTTTATTTTTTGCTTTTCTATTTGTAATATATATTTTGATTTTTTTTAATCTCCTGGAGGGGGGGGGGGGGTTAAAACCCTAAAATCCCCCTTGGTTGCGCCAGTGGTATCCCTCGATCATTTTTAATCATTTTTACTAGGGTAGTTTTAATAATATTTCTAAAATATATTTTTTTTTATTTACTATTTATTATAATTGTAAAAAAAAAATGCTGAAACAAAAAATTGAATAAATTAATATATGCTAGAATGAAAATTATGTAAATTGTACATATGGTAAATTGACTAAATTTAGTTGGCATTTTTCATTTCCTTCTTATTTTATTTTGAACACAGATAACAGATCCCGCAAAATAGTCTATCTGTGTGTGTGTCAGTGACCTCACTTTCTGGGGCTCTGTTAGCAGATATTGTGTCAAGCGGGGCATTAAGCAATAATTAAAAAAAAATAAAAAATAAAAGATATTATTTACTCACATCAAAAGTACCCTCGTAGTGCCCTGAAGAGCCAGCTTCGCTCTGCAGAGGACAACCAATTCAGCGCCGACTGTTTTGTGATTTTCACTCTCGTCGTTGGTAATTTGGCGATTCCCCGATGTCTTGTCCTCTTCATCCTCTTCTTTGCATGATTTTACCCAGGGAGGATGCAAGCCTTCCCTAGAACCCTCCTCCTTTCTCATCCGGGCTTGGGACCGGCAATGGCGGAGTTGATATCGATAGCAAAAAGAAAATAAACTGGAAATTGCAAAAATTTCCTATATTTCTTAAATTAGAATCAGCTCAGATTAAGCAGAGCGAGAAAGTTTTATAATTTCGTTGTCTATTTTTTTTTATTTGGCAGGTCGCTTTTGAGCCTTTGGAGCGCCCTGCGCCTTCCTTTAGTCACTCTTTACATTCGTATATGATTCCCTCTGGTTTATTCTGTAGATATTTTGAAGCTTGTACTACTATTAAAAAAAAAATAAAAGTAAAATTTATTTAACAAGACATGTGAGTGTTTTTTTATTGGTGAGGCCAAACATCCCATGGCCCCCGGGAATCGAACCCAGGATCTCCGCCTTTCCGGGGCATAGGCGTGCTCCTGGGTTCGATTCCCGGGGGCCATGGGATGTTTGGCCTCACCAATAAAAAGCACTCACATGTCTTGTTAAATATATCTATGACTAGTTAAGTCCGAATCGAGGTATTTTGAATACTATTATCTTATTCAAATATGTAGATCTCGAAAAATATTTAGCTGTAAAATTTATTTTTTCTTTGATCAACTCCTGATGTGAGATGATATTGTCCTTTGTTTTATTTAAATATTTTTTTTATTAAAAAAAAATAAATAAAAAGTAAAAATGAATAATTCATTTTATTATTTATAGTGCCATGGTAACAAAATATAAATATTTTCCCATACTTATAAATTTTACATCTGAATTCATATGTTCCGTACTGTCGGGAACTAAATATATGTCGACACAAAAAATCTGGTGTCTCAAACACAGAACACAACTTTCGATTACCGAAGGTAAGAGAAAGTTGTGTGCTGTGCGCCAGTCACACCAGATTTTTTCAATAAATCTTGAAAAATTTATGTAGATTCACTATCGTATGTATCAAATATTCAGTGAATAAAATTTTATGAAAGATTTTTTTTTATTTAAATAAAATATTGTACTGTAATAATGACTCATTATCCTAATTTTAATTTAGAACTTACTTTAAAAACAAATGATATTTTTTTTGTTTTATATCTACGATTATATCTCATTTTTCTAAGATAAAATTTTTTTAATCATTTAATCAATAATTTTAAAAAAATAATATATAGCTTATTTCATGACTAAATGTCAAGAGAGAAAAAAAAGAAACAATTAAAAAAAAAAATTGAGATGGATTTTCAGATTAGCCAAGAGAATTTTTCGCTTATTTTAATATGCCCTTAGTAGTAAGCCAAAGTGCGCGCGCATAATTTTTTTTTTTTTTTTTTTTAATAAAATGATGAAATGTTGTATATTTTATAATCTTCTTCTTCTGTCCTCGCCGTTATTATTAGGAACCGACCGAATATTCGGTTTCGGTTACGGTTTCGGCCAGTTTCGGCCAAAAATGATGGTTTCGGCCCTAGTTTCGGTTTCGGCCAAAAAGTAGCCGAAACTTTCGGCCGGCCGAAACTTGAGTCTTAAAAAAAAAGGTCAAAAGATTTTTTTTTTTTTAAACATTCACACTTTTCTCATTCACACTCACACTCACACAGTCTTTTCGGCAACTCAGGCCATTTAAGACTTTTAGACGATAACCGTTGTAATATATATTATCTATTAGGGGTTCAGGCATTTCTATTTAAGCCATCTGGTATCCAAATGGCTTAAATAAAATCATCGGACTGCCTGGGGTCCGAACCCGCGACGTTTGGTATAGGAGGTAGGCACGCTACCTACTATGCCACACCGGGGCGTCAAAAGATTTGCACTTGAAGGAGAAAAAATGTTTGTCTCCCTAAAAAAAAGGTAAAATGATTTTCACGGAGGGGAAAAAAATTTCAAAAAAAAAAAATATAAATTTTTTTTATAGGAAATAAAAGTTTCGGTTTCGGTTACGGTTTCGGCCGAAACTAAGGTTGAGGCCGAATATTCCGTTTCGGTTTCGGCTGAAAATCTTGTTTCGGTCGGACCCTAGTTATTATTCCCGCGGTGCAGGGTCGGCGGGTTGTATATTTTATAATAAGATTTATTAATTGTACTGAAGATGTTTCTTTATTTAATCGATAAGTTGCTTAACCAACAGCTACTTGACCATAGATGAAGAAATAGGCTCTAAGGGCCGCCGAGAGCTTTGAGATAACTAGGCCTTCCAAAAAAATTATCATCCTTGAGGTGTTAGATTAAAGTTAAAAAAAAATTTATCATAAAATTATTATCTTTAATTTTTATTTTCTAAATAAATAGGGTCAAAGAAATGAGAGAATTGGATATTCCATTCATTAACTCGGCATGAAGAAACCCGGAAGGAAGAAAAATACCACAATCTGACCTCTTGCCTCTTGGTCTGCGAAAAATACCACAAATGGTTTTGCTCCACTGACTCTTTGACTTTGATTCTTTTATTATTGCCGAAACCTCTAGAGTTATTAATTTTCATTTTTTATTTCCTCTTAACTAGTGTAGGCCTCGATAAAAAATTGTATAGGGAAAGTATTGCGAGCACAACAAAATTTCGATGTTTTGATTTGAAAGGAAATATTATTTTTTTTGAGGCTTCCTTTTTAGTTGCTCTTTAAAAAGTATATCAGTAAATTTTTACAAAAAAATTGTTTGATGTATGACTTTACTGATGTAATATTTTAGATTTTTCAAATTCATTTTTCGGCTTTTCCTTCCATTTAGCCAAATCTAAATCCTTATGGGGATTTGCATGTTAATTTCGATTCAAAATGGGGATCCCTTTTGGAACTTTTTACACATTTTTTTTTAATGAAATTTTGTTTTATTTAGAATTCTCTTTTGTGTATAAAATATCCAAATATGAGATTAACATTTTGAAAATTAACCATAGTCAAGTTGTCAACATTGAAATAGACAGAGTTTATGGAAATTTTGGTCAAGTTTGGAACTAGGGTGCTATGGAAAACTAAATATATCTCGACACAAAAAAATCTGGCGTTCTCTGAGTTGTCAAACCCGATTTTTTATTTTAAAAATCGACGTGATGCTTAAAATATTTTGGCTTGACGCAGGGCCGCAGACGGACTTGGCGGGCCCCTGGGCTATATAATAATACGCCCCCCCCCTTAAAATTTTTTTAGTATGTGAAAGGCTATTGAGGCCTTCATGCCAACAATTTTTTGCAGTCTTTGATAAAATTTTTGAAACAGTTATACATATTTAAATCTTCTTCTTCTTCTTCTCTCCTCGCCTTAATCCCGCGATGCGGGGTCGGCTGACTTGACTCTTTCCACAACCCTATCTATTTTTACGGCCGGAAGAAATAGGACAGGCCGGCCAGTCGCACGGTCTGACGCCTGTTGAAAAGAGGAAGGAAGAGACAGACATTTAAAGAACCGAAGGACTGCTTGTCCCAGCTCGGGTAGCTCGTGGTCGCCATCCACGTACCCACAAGATGTGGGCCTTCTTCTCTTTCCGGGGGGGGGGGGGTCTGGCGGTATGGAAAATTTTTTGAAAATTAGACACCGAAATCTGCGTTTTTAGCTATCCTGAGTCGTGAAAAATATTACCAAACTTGCTTTGAGTTTAAAAAGCTTAAAGGTTCCCTCAGGAAAAAAATTTCAAGAAAATGATTTTTTTTAATTGAAATTTTAAGATTTGAGCTTAAAGGGCCCGGGCCCCTTCAGGAAAAAAATGATTTTTTTTTATTGAAATTTTAACCATGAAAACTATTTCATTTCATTTCATTTTTCATTAGATTCATTTCATTTTTAGAATTTTAAGGTTGGAGCGCAAAATGCCCAGGCCCCCTCAGAGGGCCCGGGCCCCGGGGTTATAGCCCCCCTATCCCCTACCCCCCTGTCTGCGGCCCTGGCTTGTCGTGATTAGAAAGTCTTGAGGCATTCATGACTTTTACTTTCTCTTAGCCTATATATGAAATATATAGAGAGAGAAAGTATTGCGATCATGTCAAAAATTCGATGTCGAGATTTTGATGGATATACATGTTTTGAGGTCCCCTGAGTCCAAAAAAGTGGGTCCCGCAAATTGGTCTGTCGGTGTGTGTGTGTGTGTGTCTGTGTGTGTGGACCCATTTTTTTAGCATGAAGGAATTGAGCTCCCCGGATTGAAATTTTATATTTAACTTAGGTATCTTCCCACACGCTCAAAATAAGCTTTTGAACAAAATCGGCCAAAAAGTACTAGTACTTTACTGATGTACTTTTTCAGTTTTTTTCGATTTTCTCAAAATTCCCTCCAAGGATTTTTTTTTAAATTCATAAATCAACTATTTTTTTAGATGCTCTTTAAAATGTATATTCT
Source organism: Euborellia annulipes (assembly GCA_023213315.1). Lineage (NCBI taxonomy): Eukaryota > Metazoa > Arthropoda > Insecta > Dermaptera > Anisolabididae > Euborellia > Euborellia annulipes. Next base: position 21,039 of record JAKCPI010000695.1, read on the forward strand.
CATTTTGCCGTTGAAATCTTCTGAAGACCACTTTACTCTTGTTCTTCATAGGAAAGATAGAAATGGTTGCCATGGTAACGGAATTTAAATCTTTTTCTTTTTATTCGATTAAAAATCAAATATTATTTAAATTCCCATTTTCTTTTATTTTTTTTCTGTCTTTGATTGTTTCCGGGAAAACATATATCACTCTCTTTCTCACTTGCAAACATTATCTAACGCCTGTCTCTCCGCCTTCTCTCATAGGCCTAATGTTAATTTCCTATAGGGATTTGTATGTTAATTTCGATTCAAAAGGGGTCCCCTTTGGAACTTTTTACGCATTTAAAAATTTTTTTTCCAATTCTTATGAAATTTTGTATTTATTTACGATTCTATATTGTGTATACAATGTCCAAATATGAGATTAAAATTTTGAAAAATAACCATAGTTTATTTCAAGCAGTCAACATTTAAAATGAAAGTTTGAAACTAAGGTGCTATGGGAAACTAAATATATCTCGACACAAAAAATCTGGTGTGACAGCACGGTGCACAACTTTCTCTTACCGAAGGGTAAGAGAAAGTTGTGTGCTGTGCGCCAGTCACACCAGATTTTTTACTTTCTCTTACCTATGTATATGTCGTAGACAGATCGTGAAATTAGACAGTTCATGAACTGTCTAGACATTTCATGAACTGCAGCCAGATCGTGTAATGGTCAAACAGTTACATGATCTGGCTAAAAATTTTAGACAGTTCATGAAATGCAATTGGGCCTTAGACAGATCGTGTAATGCTCGAGAATTACATGAAATGTCTAAATTTTTAGGCAGTTCATGAACTGCCTAACAGCAGTTTTGCCGATCGTGTACTGTTTGTAATTTAATGCAATAAATCTAAAAAAAAAATTTTTATTTTTCGAAAATCAAAAAAAGGGCTTCTATAAGTTGTAGACATTTTAAATAACTTTAATTTAAAAAAAATTGAGGTAGATAGCTTCAAATTTGTGGCCGCTGGAATCTCCCAAAATTAGAACCCCCGAGACGCGCACCTTAACTCAAGATTTACAAAGTGAGGAAGATTTGGAAAATTTAGTAATCGATAATAATAAAAAAATAAAAAAATTGACTTTTTCGAGATCTTTATTTGCTTTACAAACAGTACACGATCGGCAAAACTGCTGTTAGGCAGTTCATGAACTGCCTAAAAAATTTAGACATTTCATGTAATTCTCGAGCATTACACGATCGTCTAAGGCCCAATTGCATTTCATGAACTGTCTAAAATTTTTAGCCAGATCATGTAACTGTCTGACCATTACACGATCTGGCTGCAGTTCGTGAAATGTCTAGAAGTTATGAACTGTTAATTTCACGATCTGTCTACGACTATATATGTAATATACGTATATAGTGAGAAAATATTGGATTCATGTCAAAAATTCGATGTCGAGATTTTGATGGATCTTCACGTTTAGAGGTCCCCTGAATCCAAAAAAGTGGTTTTCGCGACATGGTCTGTCTGTCTCGTGTGTGTGTGTGTGTGTGTCTGTGAACAAAATATCTCAAGAACGAAAAGAGCTAGGAAGTTGAAATTTTATATTTAAGTTAGGCATTCCCATGGGACGTGACACGAAGCTTTTGAACAAAATCGACCAAAAAGTACTAGCACTTTACTGATTCACGTTTTCAGTTTTTTTCGATTTTCTCAAAATTTGCTCCAACGATTTTTTTTTTAAATTCAAAAATCAATTATTTTTTAGTTGCTCTTTAAAATGTATATTCTCATTTTGTCATTGAAATCTTCTGAAGACCACTTTACTCTTGTACTCCATAGAAAAGATAGGAGAAATGGTTGCCATGGTAACAAAATATAAACATTTTCCCATACTTATAAATTTTACATCTTGAAAATCGAATGTACCGTACTGTCGGAAACTAAATATATCTCGACACAAAAAATCTGGTGTGACAAGCACAGAACACAACTTTCGATTACCGAAGGTAAGAGAAAGTTGTGTCACACCAGATTTTTTCTCTTCCCTTTATCCTTTAATTATAATAATTTTTTTTTTTTTTTTTTAACCCCAAATGAATTGTCATGATGATATTCATGAAGTTCGAGTTGTAGGTTGACCAGGTTGAAAGATAAAAATAATTTTTTTTTTCTTTTTCTCAGGATCAATAATTACACTAACGACTTACGGTTAGTTTGCTCTATAGATCCTGAAAAAAAGAAAAAAATTTTATTTTTATCTTTCAACCTGGTCAACCTACAACTCAACTCATAAGAATACCTCGCAACCCAAATATCATCATTGAATTTTTGTTGTTTAAAATCCCAAGAATCTTATCCACTACTCCAAAGGCGAAAAAAATCATATATTTTAATTAACATTGATAGTATTGATTTGTATCATCATTATTTACATTAAATATTTTTATCTTTAAAAAAAAGTGTTTTTAATACCCCAAAGCAATCAATTTTTTTTTTTTTTTTTGTATATCTAATTTACATTATCTTGATAAAACTTCTCTTATTAAGAGTATGACACAAACATAATTTAATATTTTTGTTTTTAATTTATTAAATGGACTTAAAAAAAAGTAATACTTTTTTAGATTAAAAATTACGCCACTTGATAAATTTCATTTATTCGTGACGTTTGTTCTTTATTCAAAATGAAAATCAAAATGAGCGAAAAAATTTTACGGAATTTATTAATTTATTTTAGAAATATCTATATTCATGGCGTTAAATATATATTTATGAAAGGCGTTTTTTTAATAGAAAGGTGTGTATCTATATAGACTCTATATATATAAATAGTGGAGTGTCCGTCTGTCACTCTCTGTTTGACCAACCTTCAGTTAGAATTTTGAAACCAAATTTTGCAGTCTTATAGAGGGCGTTATGGAGAGTCCAAGAAAATTACTCGGGTTCGCAAATTCTCAAAAAAGGTCAGTGGCGTCATTTCAAAATTTTTTTGGGGGGCAAATTTTTTTCTTGGGGAGGGGGGGGGGGCAAACAATTTTACTTTCTCTTACCCTATATATGAAATATATAGAGAGAAAGTATACGATTTTTTTCTTAAAATTTATTTACAAATAGGTACTCAAATTTAGCCAAAAGATATTTAATTTAATTAATTGTTTAATTTTGTACAGTTTCTATACTCGTAGATGTATTTTGAAGTATTTTATTTTATTTATTTATTTTTTTTTAAACATTCACACTTTTTTTTTCATTCACACTCACACTACACACACACACACACATTCACACTGTCTTTTCGGCAACTTAGGCTATTTAAGACTTGATAACCGTTATGAATATATATTATTTGGGGTCCAGGCATTCTTATTTGGTATGCCATTTGGTAAATCAAAATCGGACTGCCTGGGGTCCGAACCCGCGACTTTTGGTATACGAGGTTAGCACGCTAACCTCTACGCCAAACCCCGAGGGCAACTATTTTATTTAGAATAATATAAAATTTTATAATAATCAGAGCCCTTGGGAGAGGGGGGGCAAAAGGGAAGCGCAAAAACAGAAAAAAAAAACAGATTCGCAAAAAATTCAGAAATAGTATTTGCCCATTAGAAAGCATTGAGTTTTTTTTACCTTAACTTATGAAAAATTAAAGCTAATTAATTAATTAAATCGAATTAATTAAAATAATTAAATCTCTCAAATGTATAATTAAATTTTTATTTTTTTTTCCTTAAATAGAAATGCCTGGACCCCCAATAGATATAATAAATAATAATGGTTATTGTCAAAGTCTTAAATGGTCTAAGTTGCCGAAAAGACTGTGTGAATGGGGAGTGTGAATGAGAAAAAGTGTGAGTGTTAAAAAAAAATGTTATTTTTTTAATAAGCCAGATATGTATTTTTACTATTAATTGCCTGAAATGAGTTGTTTGCTGATTAAGAAAAAGCGAGGGTCCGCCGAAGGCCACGGAGTCAACTGGAGGGGTCCAAGGGAAGGAGGGGGGGGCAAAATCTTAGGCGGGCTGACCGGCTAGTATTTAATTAAAAGGGTGAGTAGTGTCCACCGCCAAGATACTAAAATCCAAGAACATGTTCTTTACTTACGTTAGCTTCTTCATACTTTTCAAGACTCTGTTCTAGTAGGGGGTCTGGCCTTTTATTGTGGTTAGAAGAATTTTTTCATTCTTTACTTGCTAAGAAGGTAGAAATCTCAATTTACGTCAAAACACTCACTAATACCTTTCTGTTATTTGTAGAATTTTCTGGTTAATCGTTGTCACAACTTCATTTTTTTTTATGATCCGAGTTTCACTCGATTTGCTTGACAATTTCCAACGCAATAAGATCAACATGCTTATTGAAGAAGTGAAAGATGTTAATAATTTGCCTGCTATCTCGATTTGCCAGAGCGATGTTAAAAAGTATTTTTTTTTTTTTTTATTAGATTTATTAATCTATTTGAATAAATCACACTACTCGGCAAAATGAAATTTTTTTTCGAGATAATTATTTCAGATTCTTAAGTAAAATAACCTCCTGAATCCAAATATGACCTCCGTTTTCCTCTACCACGTACCGTTTTCGGGGGACAACCCCCTACTTATTTCCACCCCTTTTCGTTTCTTCATTTTTCTTAAGAATCTGAAGGCTTTTTTTCTTGCCGAGTAGTGTTATTAATATTTCTTATTTCTTCTTCTAGAGATGATAAGCATTTCATTACTTTCACAAATTTGCAGAGGAAAGTCAAAACGGTTTTCTTACAAAACTCAGGAGAAGAATTGGTTGATCAATTTTACAATAAGGTATTTAATATGGGATATGTCTGTGGACCTAATTTCTTTGCTAACTAGGGGCTTACACTACCACTACACCTGCTTGGGGGTAGCAAATGGGGAATGTTGAAGTTTGGAGCTTAATTTGCTTCGCTTGTTTTTGTTTAAAAAAAGAAAATGATATATGTAACTCACAATTGTCAGTCAGATAAAAAAAAAAAAAATATTATCGTATTGAGAGTATCTGTTTGCTGCACTAGGAAATCGGTTTTAGGGATGGAAAGAAAATAGTTATTATCATGCCAAATAATAAAGAGTTGCTTGAACTAAAAAAAATTATGTAATAACACTTTGAAATCTCTGATTGGTAGCGCCTGCCTTGTATACCAAGGGCCGAGGGTTCGGATCCCAGGCAGTCCGATGATTTTATTTAAGCCATTTGGATACCAAATGGCTTGAATAGGAATGCCTGGCCAATAGATATATTTACAAATAACTGGTATCGTTTAAAGTCTTAAATGTCCTAAGTTGCGGAAAAGTGTGTGTATGCGTGTGTGAATGTGAGTGTGAATGGAAAAAAGTGTGAGTGTTTTTTTTTTTTTTTTTTGAAAAAAAAAAAAATGGATATTCACAATCTTTGGCAGAACACAGGGTGGAGTTTGTTAACGAAGGGAGGGTGGTAATTTCATTCACTTATAGAAAAACAAAAAGTTATTTTTAAATAATTTGTCATACTACATAAAAAAAAAAATTACTTGAATAAATGAACGAATTAATTCGTTATGCATGAAATGCTTATATAATCATAAATATTTTCTCTTTTTTCTTGATTTTTTTTTTAAAATATGAATTTAAGAAAAGAGTGGGATGCTGTATTGTCCCAAAATTTTATAAAATTCTCTATTATTTCTCTTCTGGACTGAACGGTTTCTTTGATTATTATCTTGTTTAAATCATGATTTGTTTGTAGGTGATGTCCAATTGTGAAGATATATTTCTCGAGTGCTATTGGTTCGATCAACCATTCAATTGCTGTTTAAATTTTATGCCAACAGTTAACATTCATGGACCGTGTTATAGTTTCAATTCTAAAAATATCAAGTGAGTATTTTATCTTTGTAGGCCTATTGCTAGTTATATTTTAAATAAAGGGTCGGACTAAGCCGAGCGCACAACTTTGCCCACCCACTACTCAAGAAAAAAATATTTGTTCCCCCCCCTAGAGCCCCCCCTGATAGTCCGATGTTATACATATTATATATCATTTTACTCGGGAGGAAGTCTAGTTTCTGAATATATAAAAAAAATTATAGGTTATGTAAGAAAAAAAAATTTTGTGCCCCCCCCTAGAGCCCCCCCCCCTAATGGTCCGATGTTTACCAAAAGCTTTTCAGTTCTTGGCCTCTACCCCTAGTTTATGGATGCAAAATTTCAAAACAATTGAATGAATAGTTTTTGAGATTTCGTTGACGAAAAAAATTACCACAGACATACACACACACACACACACACACACACACAGACATCATTCCAAAAACTTCTTAAATGGATTCAGGGGACCTCAAAACGCATTTTGGCAGCTTCAGAAAAATTTCGATTTTTTTTACGATTACATTAACTTTCCCTGTCCAACCTACGGGTGATGGGCAAAGTTAAAAATAATTGATTTATGAATTTTAACCAAATTCGGTAAAGTCTATTTTGAGAAAATTAAAAAAAAACTAAAAAAATTAATCAGTAAAGCACTAATACTCTTTGGCTGATTTTATTTAAATTCCTCGAGAGGTGAGCCACATTGATCCTGAACTTAAGTATAAAATTTGAGTATCTAGAGTTTTTTCGTCTTTGAGTAATTCCATTAACCAACACTTTTTGATATTTCCCTTGAAATCCATTAAATTTATCGTGAAAAAATCCTAAATTCCCCGAAGATCTATCTATTCCAGTTAAAATACCAAAACACCTTGGTTAACAAAAACTAATAATCTCTCGATATTTAAATTTTATACTTAAACTAAGCAGGCCTACCCATGACGCACGCCTCTTACGAATTTGAATAAAATCGACTAAAGATTACTAGTACTTTACTGATGTATTTTTTCTTTTTTAATATTCTCGTAATTCACTAAATTGACTTTTGGTAAAATCTATAAATTTCAATAGCGGAGTGTCCGTATGTCTGTCCGTCTGTCACGCTCTGTTTGACCAACTTCTCGTAGGAATTTTGAACCGAAATTTTGCAGACTTATAAGAGAGAGGAGTCCAGGAAAAATACTCGGGTTCCGAAATTCCTAATAACACTTTTTAAGTTAAATTAATTCAATTGATAGGCTATAATGATTGGAATTTTTTTCACTGACCAAACAAAATTAATTTTCATTGAAAATATAGAAATCCAGGCATAGTTTTATTTAGTTTATATCAGGGCCGGATCTAGGGGGGGGGGGCAGTGGGTGCATGTGCCCCGGGCGGCAGATATCAGGGGGCGGCAATTAAAGAAAGATTTACTAAAAAAAAGGTAAAATGATATGAATTTTGTATAGAAAATTTTAAGGAGGGGGCGGCAAATTAAATTTTGCACCCCCTAAAAAATCTTCTAGTTCCGGCCCTGCTTTATATATTAGAAGTTAAGTATGCTGAGACAAATCTTAAAGGTTATGGAGAAAATAAACCAGCGGTTGCTTTCCACATTAAAATAATTTATTTAGCAAATCTTTCGGATTGCCTGCGTCAGTGGTTTCCAAACTTTATGTTACCACGCCTCCCTTAAAAATATTTAATCTTATGACGCCTCCCCCCCCCCCCCATTTTATAAAATAATACAAAAACAAAAAAATTTTATACTAAAAAATATAAATTTATATAAAAAATTTTTTTTTTATTTATTCTTATTTATATTAAAACTAGCAATCATTTGGAAAATTTGTCCTAGTGCCCAATATTCCCCCCCCCTTAGACTAGTCCGCGTCTCCCTAGGGAGGCGCGCCTCACAGTGTGGAAAACGCTGGTATAAGGGTATTTTATGGCTGGTGAAATTTGTATCAGGAATGAAAGTTAGAAGAAAACGCAACCAGAATTTTTTCTTTAAAAATATATTTTAACAGCTTACGTTTCGGCCTTGGCAAAAGCCATCCCCGGATGACCACTAACAGCTCCGAGGATGTCAGCTGTTAAAATATATTTTTAAAGATAAAATTCTGGCTACGTTTTTTCTAACTTTCATTCCTGAAGAAAAATATTTTTCTCCCCCCCTAGGGGGGTGCCTAACTCAAATATAAAATGTCAACCTCCTACCTCAATTCGTTCATGCTTTAAATTGAACCCAAACAGACACACAGACAGACCATGTCGCGAAAACCATTTTTTTTGGGTGCAGGGGCCTCAAAACGTGTAGGGCTATATCCATCAAAGTTTCGACATCGAATTTTTGATCCAATACTTTCTCTCTATATATATGTATATTAACTTATACATATAGGTAAGAGAAAGTAAACATTCAAATCCTAATTGAAATTAGTTCAATATACAAAAAGATGCGGTAACTCACCCCAATAAAATTCTAAGTGGACTAATCATATCTTACTTTTCTACCTAAGGAAAAAAATCCCTACAAAATTCTGCAAGGGATCGATGGGTTCCTAAGTTACCCAGGGTTATTATTATCTGTTTAAGAGAGTTTCGAAATTCTCAAAAATTAATTCTGCCCCAGTAGGCCTAATAAGAAATTTTAGAATGACATTAAAATGTTTCTACCCCACTATGCTATTTGCTAAATATTGAATATAAATTTTAACTCAGACGGAATGCACTTATTTTTTAGTAAAAGTATTAAAAAACATTAATATCTTTGAGCATTATAGGGGATGGGGCACTAACCCCCCTGGTTAACGCCTTCATACTCCCCCCCCCCTTTAAGGAAATGCCAGCCTTCATCGAAATTACTCTCAAAATAATTTGAATACATTTATAAATAATTATTTTAATTTTTATTTTATTTTGAAATCATTTTATTTTAATTTTCAACCCTTAATCCACCCCTTTTTTTTTTCCCCAATCCACCCCTGTGTAAAAGTATATTAAGGAAATTTGATTAACAAAAATATAGGCCAAATAGAAAGAATATAATAGTAAATAATGATGACTTAAGAAAAGAAAAAAATGCCCTCAGGCTTGGTGTAGTTGGTAGAGTGCCTACGACCCTCTATACCGAACGTCGAGGGTTCGGACTCATGGAAGTCCGAAATGGATACCAAATAGCTTAAATTGAAATACCTGGACCCTCAATATGTATATTATTAACTAATAACGGTTATCGTATAAAGTCTTACATGGCCTGAGTTGCCGAAAAGACTGTTTGAATGTGTGTGTGAGTGTTGAGTGTGAATGAGAAAAAAGTGTGAGAGTTTAAAAAAAAAAGATAAAAAATAAAAAACTAATAAATAAGAAATTATATATAATATTTAAGATATTATATATATCGCACCCTTATTTTTTCGGATATATGAATTAATAAATATTTAATTAAATAAAAAACTTTTTAATTTTTTTTCAATGACACCTACACTCCCCCTCCCCCTTTCAACAGCTTATATTCTCCCTCTATCCTTAGTGAAATATAAAATATTTAATTTCATATTCAAAAGAATCGTTTTTCGCAATCAACTTATTTGTTTCTATCATTTTTTTTTCAACGATAAAATGCATAATAATTACCTTTAATAAGACACTCAAGAGGGTGTGTAAGCTGACGGTGAGGTCAGGGTGAGTTACACTATATTAATTATTCACTTTGATTCACTTTAAACACAACTAGAGAGCAAACAGTTCAGCGCCTACCGCCCGGCCACCAACTCGACTGAACGAGAGACTTGTCTCTCTTTGTTTTGAAATAAAATAGATGAACATAACAATTCCCTTTTTATTTAAAAGAAAAAAAAACCTTTTACTTTAATCGAACTATATTTAGAACTGGAAAAGAATGTCAACAAGTGATTTGGAATATTCCAAGGCCTTTCTTAAATAATCAACCCTTCATCCCCCTAATCAAAATAATAATCAACGCTAATTTTTGAATGTTTTCAATTTGGCTTCGATTTAGCTAAAATAAATTTAAAAAACATTTTTTTCAATTTTTCAACCCCTAATCCAATCTTAATAAATAAAATAATTAACAATGCTATCGCCTTCGGCGAGCTTCGCGTCTAGTCAGAAAAAAATTAAAACCCTGAAAAACATCCCTGGATCCGTCTTTGGGTTTTACACATAGTATAATTTTCTAGGATGAGCCTTACTTTAAGCCAGTGGTTTCCAAACTTTATGTTACCACGCCTCCCTTAAAAATATTTAATCGTATGACGCCCCCTCCCCCACACCTTTAATAAAATAATACAAAAACAAAAATTTTTAATACTAAAAAATATAAATTTATATAAAAATATTTTTTTTATTTATTCATATTTATTATTTTAATTAAAAACTCCGTCCCAGAATCTTCTAAATTATTTTTTTATTATTTTATTTATAAAACTAGCAATCATTTGGAAAATTGATCTTGGTGGCCAATATTCGCGCCTCCCTATAGACTAGTCCGCGCCTCCCTAGGGAGGCGCGCCTAACAGTTTGGAAAACGCTGGCCTACGCAATCCATCCTCAGTACATCAAATTATACATATGTGGAGTAGGGGCGTATATAAGGGGGGGGGGGGGCTAGGGGGGCCCGGGCCCCTCCCCCCGAAATTTCCCAAACACATATACATACATAGGGATATACAGACATCAGCGCAACAAATTTTTCCGCAGGATGGAAAACTTTGGTTCCCCAAAGGAAAAAATGTTCCGCAAAAAATTTCGTGTGAAAAAAAATGTATTATAGTTTCTTGAAAAAAAATTTTCCGCAGAAATTTCCGCCCCCTCCCCCAAAAAAAATTTTCTATATACGCTCCTGATGTGGAGCATGTTACAAATGGTAAAAATTTGCTATGAGAAGCCGTTCTGTAAGTTAGAGAGACGATTTTATCGTGCAAGCCACTGGGGGAAAAATTACATCTGTAAATATATGATATATTAGGTTACAATGCCTTTTGCAAAAAATAATTTTTTCCCCCAGTGGCTTGCATGATAAAAACGTCCTCTCTAATTTACAGAATGACTTCTCATAGCAAATTTTTACCATTTATAACACGCTCCACATATGTATAATTTGATGTACTGAGGATGGATCCGAAACATTTGCCAAATAAATTATTTCAATGTGGAAAGCAACCGCTGGGGTGATTTCTCCATAACCTTTACTTTATATATTGTGTAAAATACTATTGATAGACATACCCGTATATATAATCTATATATAGTGAGAAAGTATTGCGAAGTGAAAACAGAAAAATTGTTGCTGAAAATGCTATATATCCTCTCCTCCCTCCGTCTCCACTGTAAACACATTCTCAAAAAAAAAGATTTTTTTAAATTTTTATAGTAGGTTAAGTTAAAAAATTAAAAAAAATTTTTTTGATTGATTTGTTTACAAGGAGCGAGGGAAGGGGGAGGTAGTCATAACGAAAATCCTAAGCAAGATGTGGGAGTGTGCGAGACAACAAATTTATAATTCACTAGAATATTGCTAACTATTATTTTGGTCGCTACAATCTATAAAAAAAATTTCAATTTTCCACTAAAATATAGTGTTTCATAGGTGTGCGATTTATTCTGTAATGTTCTATTTAAATTTTCTTTTTTGTTTTAATAAAGATTCGAGCCGAAAGATCCATCGAAATTACTAAGTGCAACACCGAATAAGTTGGCGAAGTTTCATTTAAAATTTAAGGAAGTGGTTACAGTAAGTATGTCTATGATGGCAAATTTATTTATTTTCATCCTTCAAAAATCAAGAAAATAACGTAAGTTCACCATACTTCACTCATCTTCATAATTACTAGCAACAAAATATTCTTTTGGTTTTTCTTACTTTATTAATAATTATTTTTTAGATAGCAATTCACCCTCCAAATGATATCTTTTTTCCACTAAACACCCGGAATAGTTTTATACTACCGACTATAAGTGGTAAAATTATAATTGGAAATGTTTTTTTCAAGGTAAAAAACTGTATAGACCTAAATGAATTTTCAGAGCTGTCTGATATATTGTACTTCATATTGTTTTTTAGTACACTGAGGTAATTAATGACGCTGCTGTCAAGAATATCCCACCTGCTGAACGAAAATGCTACTTTTCTGATGAGGTGCCGAATAAATTTTTTAAAACTTATGATTACAACATTTGCCTTACCACATGTAATCTTATGATGATTGTCGAACAATGTGGTTGTCTACCTTATACTTTTCCTTTTGGTAAAAAAATATTTTTTTTTGAAATTCTTGTTCAGTTTAATTTTTTAGTGGAATTTTTTTTTAGAAGATATGAAGGTCTGCAACGGCTCAGTTTTTTTTTCTTGTGCGAGGCATTTCATGAAGGCTGAATGTAAGCATGTAAAGTTAATTGATATAAAGGAACAAGCAGCCAAAGGATCAGCCTCTACCTCAAGGCTTGTGAATTTTAAGGTGTATGCAAGCCAGTTAATGATACAAAATCTTATATAATAATATGAAGTCCGGAAAACAACACTCACTGTTATATTCCCGGTTTTTTATACATTTTTGAATATTTTTCAGCATTAATTTATTAGCTCTTTTGGATAACCTCGAAACTCTCATGTATCGGAAAGTTGTAGCTGAAATTTAAAAATTTATGGTTCAGGGAAAAAAAAATTTATGTGCTATTTATAAGTTAACATATGAGAGTGACATTTTAGATTTTTTTTTTAGTTTTAAAACAAACAATATTGTTAATAAAATCATATTTCTCCTATCTTTCTTATGAAATACAAGAGTAAAGCGGTCTTCAGAAGATTTCATTGACAAAATGAGAATATACATTTTAAAGAGCATCTAAAAAATAATTGATTTTTGAATTAAAAAAAAAAAATAGTTGGAGCAAATTTTGAGAAAATCGAAACAAACTGAAAAACTACATCAGTAAAGTACTAGTAGCTTTTGGCCGATTTTTATTAAAAGCTTATTTTCTCGGTCCCGGGAGGTGTTTAACTTAAATATAAAATTTCAACCTCCTAGCTCAATTCCTTCATGCTTAAAATTTAACACACACACACACACAGACCATGTCGGACCTCAAAGGCCTATATATCCCTCTAAATCTCGACATCGAATTGACATGAAACCAATACTTTCTCTCTCTCTCTCTCTCTCTCTCTCTCTATATATATATATATATATATATATATATATATATATAAAATCTGGTGTGACTGGCGCACAGCACACAACTTTCTCTTACCTTCGGTAATCGAAAGTTGTGTTCTGTGCTTGTCACACCAGATTTTTTGTGTCGAAATATATTTAGTTTCCGCCAATATATTAGAATTTAAGATGTCAAATTTATAAACATGGGAAAATATTTATATTTTGTTACCATGGCAACCATTTCTCCTATCTTTCCTATGAAATACAAGAGTAAAGTGTGCTTCAAACAATTTTGAGGGCAAAACGAGAATATACATTTGAAAGAGCATCTAAAAAATAATTGATTTTTGAATTTTAATCAAAATCGTTAGAGCGAATTTTGAGAAAATCGAAAAAAACTGAAAAAGTACATCAGTAAAGTACTAGTACTCTTTGGCCAATTTTGATTAAAAGCTTATTTTTCCGGTCCCGGGAGGTATTTAACTTAAATATAAAATTTCATCCTCCTAGCTCAATTCCTTCATGCTTAAAATTGAACACACACACACACACCCACACACACACACACACACACACACACACAGACAGACCATGTCGCGAAAACCACTTTTTTGGATTCAGGGGACCTCAAAACGTGAAGATCCATCAAAATCTCGACATCGAATTTTTGACATGAATCCAATACTTTCTCTCTATATATATATTACATATATACATAGGTAAGAGAAAGTAATATATATGTATGTATATTAACATATACATATAGGTAAGAGAAAATAAAAAATTAAACTGACCCTCGAAAACCTCACTGAAGATTTTGAGGTTTAAATATGAATTTATGTTTTGACTCGGGATGAAAGGAAGAAAAGATTTACGAGATATATCGTAGTTAGAGGCTAATCCTTTGGTTGCTTATACCTATCTTCTCCATATTGTCTAAACATCTAATGAATTTATTAATTCTTCCCTTTGTATAGTCAAAATGAATAGCTTATCTGGATGTAGGTGTTTGCCAAATTGCGAGACCCAAGAAATTGAAGTATTAGATTTTCACCAAATGTAAGTTAATTGTTAGAATTATTTGATATACGTATATCATGTAAGTTGAAGGTTTACTTAACAATAAAAAGATACTGTTCTTTGGAACTCAAAATAAATAATGTTATTATTTATTATCATAAAATTTATTAAGACTGGCGACTGACATTGCATGTTTCAGTTAAAATTATTTCAAGTTAATTTCTAAAGATGTCGTTTTTTCACAGTAATACCGCAAAATATTATAAGCCATCGAGTAAGAAAGAACTCTACATAGGCGACGAAAAAACCAATATGGTGACCATTACTCAACTAACTTTAAGAAGTTATAAATTTCGGAGGCGTATTGTTCGGACTAATGTCGATATGGTTGGTAAGTTGATTTATGAATACGAAATTTTTTTAAACTATTATGTTAATGTTGAAATGAACGAAAAACGAATAAAATAGAAAAATTCCCCAGAGTTTTTTTTTTTTTTTTTGATTTCATCTCATGCTTTTTCAAGAAAGCCTTTTTATAGACTTGATAATCCAATATTTGAACTTTAAATCTAAATCCAAAACCTTGGAATTAGAAATTTAAATCCAAAATAATCGAGATTTTGCCCATTCCTCATTTGAAATATTCTTATGTAGAAGTCCTGAGAAAAAATTTTTATTTTTTAAAATGAAGTGTGTAATTTGAATTTTTTTTTCTTTTTTTTCAGTCTCAATTGGAGGTTTGGTTGGCCTTTTCTTAGGAGGTTCGCTTCTATCTGTAGCCGAATTTTTTTGGTTTTTGTTTTACCGTCTTTGGGTTTGATTCTAATGCAGTAATTACAAAAAAACATCACGTAAAATAATTATAGTAGCCCTATATATTATATTATTGGAAATTTTTAAACATTTATTTAAAATACAAAAAATGTATTTTTTCATTGAATTAAATATGAACAATATATGATTTTAATTGGATGATAAGATACTATTTCGATATTGAAGGAGAATAATTATATAAGTAGTGGCTCCACCAATCACCTGAAATAAAAATCTTTTATTAATTGCACGTGTGTATTTTAGAAATATAATAATAATAGTAATAATTATAATAATAGTGGCTGTCTCAGGAATTGGTCGAATGGAGGGGATTGAAGTTAAAGGTGAGGCGGAGAGGCAAAGGCGCTAACAACGAGGGGATGTTTTAGTTCAGGATTCAAATTGGCAATATTCTGTACGATTAAAATTATAATGGTACTGTTTTTTCCCCAAAGGGGTTCACTACTAATAATAATATATATCTATAAGTTCAAATTGTAAATTATGCAAAATTGATACCGAATAATCATTTTTTTTTTTATAGAATCCTTATCAAAAAAACTGAAATTAATATTTTTTATTTTAATAATTAGTAAAATTAATTATACATGTATGTTTTCCATAAAATGTAAATACAAATTTAATCAGATAAATTAAAAACACACAGTAATATGTTTTAATATATTATTTATTAGTATAAACATAAGGGAGCTTATATTAGTTACTCCCTGTCCCAAAAAATAGTGTCAAGCGCAAGTCCAGAGGTAGAGCACCCCTTGGGGTATCCGAATCACCCCCATGTATGTTATGCGATTTTTTATAGTTTTCGAGTTGTTGTTTTTTTCGGAATTTTTGAGAATTTTCGACCTGAACAATTTTTCTTTTTTTTTTAAGTAGAAGACATTTTCCAGATATTTTTTTTTTTGCAACTAAGTCTTTATACGTTGTACTTTTTTCCCTAAAATAATCATCTTCATAATTTTGATGAGAACTGTGAAAATGTTAGTGTACATTTAAAAGTTTACGCTCGGTGAATTAAATTTTCAACTTTGAATTAAAAACCTAAACAGGTGACTTTATGGTTCCTAAGTAGTTTTCGAAAATTCTCCAGACTGTCAGCTTTCATAATAATAATTAAAAAAAAAAATAGTACTTGGGCTACTTTGGCTAAAACGGTCATAAAAGACAGCGAGGTGGAAAATTCTTAAAATTAGGCATCATAAATATCTGGAAAATGTCTTCTACTTTAAAAAAAAAAAATTGTTCAGGTCGAAAATTCTCAAAAATTCCGAAAAAAAGTTCATAACTAGAAAACTATAAAAATCGCATAACATACATGGGGGTGATTCGGGTACCCCAAGGGATACTCTATCTCTGGACTTCCGCTTGCCACTATTTTTGGGGCACCCTGTATATTGGGTCCAGGCATATTTAGTATCCAAATGATTTACCTGATAAATAAATATTCATAGAACTGCTTGAGGTCCGAAATACTTTTCTTTTAGGAAATTTGTGAACATCTCTAGCCTCTCGGCCAGGGGAAAGGGAGTAAGGGGAGGGGGCGGAAGAATCGTCTTACTATAAGAGAGAATTTTAAAAAATTCACTTACCGTAAAAATTAATGTATTATCAATTGGAAAAAATCCATTGGCAGTGAATACAATTTTACGATGATTTAATTGCAATGAAAATGATTGTAACTAAAAAAAAAAAATTAAAATAAATAAATTTGAAAAAAAAAAATATGAAATTTATTGAAATAGGTGTGTTGGTTCAAGACAATAATAAAAAGAAGCATTTTTTTTTTAAGTCAGCGTTTCGGTTCGAATTTTAAAGAATAACAAAATGTTAGATCACAAATAAATCAAATATTAATAGATTCCACTAATCTTGTACAGTGGGCGCCACGAATGCCTGATGTGCTCGAGAGTAGAGCCTTGAGCTTAGTCAACCACACCAATATTTTCAAAATAAATAAATCATCTTTTTTTTAATGCAACTGAGGGTACTTTTAAGACAACCCTTCCGACTATTAAGCATCAGGCACTTGTACCCTGACTGTACATATGCTAAAAAAATAATTATTTATTTTTCCTAAATCATAAATTTTTAAGGTTAATCTTAAAAAAATCTTCTTTTCATTATTGACTTCAAACATCACCACCAATATACAGTCATCTCTGTCTTATAAATTTTATTTACACATCCCTGTTAATACATTCCAAAGCATATTTAACATATTTCACCAACTTACTTCCTTTTTAAGTTCCTTGTTCTTTAATAGAATTAAACCCTTGTGTACAATATCAGATGTTTTATCAGCCTGCAAAAAAAGAAAGATAAGAATATTTTATAGATCCATTTTTTTTTTTTTAAGAAAATTTAAATATTCACTAGGGAAATACAACCTTGGAATTTCTGTTCTAAATATAAATGTACAAACTCGATATTTACCTCAGCAAGGGTATTAGTGCAGACAAGGGCTAGAGTAAAAAGTCTTAGAATTTCTACTGTGAGCCAGCCAATAACAGAACAGAGTAAATAGATAGGAATCTCTTTTTGTAGGAGTAAAAATATAGTCATATAGGATGCATATGTGATCCAAATAAAAGTAGATGCCACATTAAATAGATTGGTTAGAGAGAATGTAGAATTGATCTCACAAGCCATTTGACAAATTCGATAATGTGATTCTTTGATTTGTAATAATCTCTCTTCATGAGGGATATCAGAATCCAATTTAGGTTCTAGAGATTGGATGATGCAAGAACTTATCGAACCATTAAATAACATCTCTAATGGATCATTTATCTGAAACACAAGAAAAGTATCATCAATCAATCCTTAATTTTTCCTTAAATGTTGTTGATTTTATTAGAAGAAAAAAAGATGGTAAATTTTTCAGCAAATTTATTAAATAATTAATTTACATTTGGTCATCCGACCAGAAATAAGATAATTTGCCCCCCCCCCCCCGGGATTCTAGAAATATATACTATTTCTATTAAATTAAATTTTATTTTTAATATAAATTTAAATAATTTAAAATTTGTAGGTCTATATATAATACTTTCTTTTACCATATATGGACCCTGTTATGCATTGGTGTGTCAAAGACCAAAAAATTCAAAATTGAGTTAAGCACGGAATATTGTTTCAAATGCTTTAATTAATAGTATTTTTTATGAAATATGTCCTAAAATAAAGGGTCGGACTAAGCCGAGCGCACAACTTTGCCCACCCACTACTACTCAAGAAAAAAATATTTGTCCCCCCCGAGAGGCCCCTGATGGTCCGATGTTATACATATTATATATCATTTTACTCGGGAGGAAGTCTAGTTTCTGAATATATAAAAAAAATTATAGGTTATGTAAGAAAAAGATTTTGTCCCCCCCCCCTAGAGCCCCCCTAATGGTCCGATGTTTACCAAAAGCTTTTCAGTTCTTGGCCTCTACCCCTAGTTTATGGGTGCAAAATTTCAAAATAATTGAATGAATAGTTTTGGAGATTTCGTTGACGAAAAAAAATTACCACAGACATACACACACAGAGACACACACACACACAGGCATCATTCCAAAAACTTCTTAAATGGATTCAGGGGACCTCAAAACGCATTTTGGCAGCTTCAGAAAAATTTCGATTTTCTTTACGATTACATTAACTTTCCCTGTCCAACCTACGGGTCTGGATCCGATCTTATTTGCGTATTATTCATTTATTTTGTAAATATTTCGATTCCAGTGGATTATAAAATTTGTATTCATGGCGTGCTCATCTATAATACTTTAAAAAATTGGATAGGAATGTGTGACGATATGTAAAACACCCGTACTGAAGTTGATTCCATCACACTGGGATCGAAATATGAACAAAATAGGCAAATTATCTTTTTATAGCTGGTCCATATGAAAATTAATCTTTCTTACGGACGGTCATTTAGAATTTATTAAATTTTTTTTTTTTTTGTTTTTTTTTTTTTAAGGTCTTTTTCGGCATCTAAGGCCATTTAGACCCCATCCCTATTTATTTCAAATGATTTGTAGTCAAATCAAATGAAATAAATTTTCCTCGCCTGGGATGGGAAGCGAACACGGGACTCCGGTGCAAGAAGCCAATGTCTTCTCACTGAGCCACGGCTCCCGGGCGATTATTAAATATTTCACATGGTAAATTTCTAAATATTTCGGAGATATTTATTAATGGAAATTATTGAATTTTATTTAAGAAATTTATCACTTACTGAAAATTTAGTATCTTTCTTTTGATTGGATTCTCAAGAGAACCATCCCTTATAATAAGAATTTTTTTTAAGATTAAAATAGACAAAAAATAATTTTTTTGAGTTATTCACGACACAAAGACATACGTAGTACAAATTACCTGGTAAAACAAAATTCATAAAAATTCATAAAATTGTCAACATACAACAAATAATGATTTAGATTATGAAATTGATAATTTTTTGATTAAATTAAAAAAATAAATAAAATAAACAAAACGTTAGTAGGCTCTAATAGAAACAAAATATTGCGATCGTGTCAAAAATTGGTTGTTGAGAAAAAAAATTAACCAAAGACTGAAATACTTTTGCAGTTTTTTTTTTTTCAAAATCGCCAATAAAAATTTAGATTAAAATTCATAAATCAATTATTTTTTATAAGATAAAAGAGCACAAAAAGGAGAAGGCTTAGTTGACATAAGCAGAGGCGTACCGAGGCAGTTGGGGGCCTGGGGCGGCACTAGAAGAGGGGGCCCTATATTGAATTTTTTTTTTTGGGGGGGGGGTGCTCATCTTTAAATATCCTTCACCTCCATACACAAAAATATTTTTAAAATACTGTATATCCCTGAACCGCAAGGCAGGGCCGGAACTAGGAGATTTTTTAGGGGGGGGGGGGCAAAATTTAATTTGCCGCCCCCTCCTTAAAATTTTCCCTGATCTCAAAAATTTTTCTGCGAAAATTTTTTTTAGGCACACAAAATTTTTGCCGCTTTTGATTACCTAATTTTCAACAAGACATGTGAGTGTTTTTTATTGGTGAGGCCAAACATCCCATGCCCTCCGGGAATCGAACCCAGGATCTCCGCCTTTCCGGGGTATAGGCGTGCTATCCATTGCCCCGGTGGCCCCGGTGGCCTGGTGCAATGGATAGCACGCCTATGCCCCGGAAAGGCGGAGATTCTGGGTTCGATTCCCGGGGGCCATGGGATGTTTGGCCTCACCAATAAAAACTAGGAACCGACCGAATATTCGGTTTCGGTTACAGTTTCGGCCAGTTTCGGCCAAAAATCATGGTTTCGGCCGTAGTTTCGGTTTCGGCCAAAAAGTAGCCGAAACTTGAGTCTTAAAAAAAAAGGTCAAATGATTTGCGCTTGAAGGAGAAAAAAAATTTTTGTCTCCCTAAAAAAAAAGGTAAAATGATTTTCACGGAGGGAAAAAAATTTGAAATAAAAGTTTCGGTTTCGGTTACGGTTTCGGCCGAAACTAAGGTTGAGGCCGAATATTCGGTTTCGGCTGAAAATCTTGTTTCGGTCGGACCCTATAAAAAACACTCACAGTCTTGTTGAATATATCTATGATTTGTTTAGTCCGAATCGAGGTATTTTGAATACTATTATCTTATTCAAATATGTAGATCTCGAAAAATATTTACCTAATTTTCTTTTAGAAAAGTGTGTGGTTGTCACGCCAGATTTTTTTAAATATAGAAATAAGGTGAGTCATAAAAACCAAGTTAAGATACAAATTTATAGATATTATTAATAATTACTACTGTGTTTACTTTTCATATAAAAAAATTCTTTTAAAGTTCATAATAATGATCAATTGCAAGTTTATCTCTTTATCTCTTTTTTTTACACCTTAATTTAATTGGAGCTCTAAGAAGCAATTTATAATAGAACAATAGAAATGTAAATAAAGATATCTAAAATTTATAATCGTTTATTAAAGGCGGTACTAAATAATAATAAAAAAATTTTTAATATTAAAATATTCCTTTGAAATTCTTTTCAATCAATAAAGATGAAAAGTGAATAAGTCAATAAAGTTGAAAAGTGGTAGCTATAATTTCTTAAAAGGGAATTATTAAAATGTCAAAATCGAAACTATTAATTAAAAAACTATTTAAATTAAGTAGCCTCTATTGAGAAATTATCTTTTAAGATATTAATTTGTTAAAAGAGCGGAATTAAGGACGGTAAAAAAGGGTTTTGAAAAATGAGTTAAATATTTAATGAACTGAGTTGAAAGTTGTGTGCTATCAGACGAAAATTTTTTGTATGAAGATTAATCTTCTACTAAGAGTTTAATTATAGAAAAATATTTTAGAATTCATAAATATTACTTTCAATTACCCTATATTTGAAATATATAGAGAGAAAGTATTACGATCATTAAAATAAATAAATCAACTTTTTTTATTGCCACTGAAGGGGACTTTTAAGACAACAATTCCAACAGCTAAGCATTTTGGTTGCCTACGCTCAAGGCTCCACACTCTCGAGCACGTAGGCACTAATGACATCGATAAGATAGAAATATTACTAATAATTTTCCTGGTAAATGAGAAGGAATACAAATTAAAACGTGAAGATCCATCAAAATCTCGACATCGAATTTTTGACATGAATACTTTCTCTGTATATATTTCATATATAGAGTAAGAGAAAGTAATATTTATGAATGATACATTTTAAAAAAAATCAAAAAATAATTGATTTATGAATTTTAATCATTAGAGAGAATTTTGAGAAAACCGTAAAGAAAAAAAGTGAAAAACACATCAGTAAAGTACTAGTATTTTTTGGCTGATTTTATATGCAAGCCAGGAAAGTCCTTTAAAAATTATTATTAGGGCGGTTCTTATTTATAGAGATCAAATTTTTTTTTTAGAAATTTAATAGCAGGTTGTTGATTGAACTCATTTGTAAAATAGGAACGCGTGGCTCATCGCATTTGAACTTTGAGAATTTTCAAAATTTTCTTAAAACTAAGCATTTCTTTTTGGTTTCGTCTACATGGGACAAAATTAATTTCACATTCGAATAAAACTAAAAATTTATATATAAAATAAAAATGTATTATTTAGAATCTTAAAGAGCATTTGGCCAGTACCAATGTTAAATATATAAGTTCTTTAAATTAATAAACAACTAAAACAATTAATTCAATCGGCCTACCGAAATAATATGTCCCACGATTAAAACTTCCTTAAATAATGCATAATAAATTAAAAGAACTAATATGAAAAGATACATTTTTATTTAACCCTATCTTTCTCAATTTTAATTATGCTTAAAGCATTTGAATGTAAATACCATAGCACAGTGGTAGAGTATCCGCCTCTTGAGTCTAAATAATATACCGTGGGCTAATTAGATTAGAATAAAGACATGCGCCTTGAATTCTGATTCTAAAGAGAAATAGATTAAATTGTATCATCTGTCAAAGTTCCTCAGCATAAATCTGTTCATATTTCTTTTCCATTCCATAATTATTTGTCTATCATATTTTTCAGTTATATAAAATTATTTTTAACAAATTTGGGAGTATGTTTAGTCAGATCCGAATTGAGGTACGCCTATTCATCGAAAATTATTTAAATAAAATTATAAACAAGGTGCCCGAGTTATCAAAAGAAATCCATCCTCAGGACTGAAGTCAATAAAACTAGAGAATTTAAAATATCAAACTCACTGAGACATCCCTCTTTTAGAAAATATATTTTATACTAATAGCTTATTACTTAATTGATTTAGATTGAGTAACATTCTTACCTGTCTTTTGATTTCGCTTCCGACTAAATGAACGTAAGATAGAAATATGAATTGTGATATTATATTTGCAAATTCGTCAAAATAAGAAATTTTCATGTAGATTACATTGGTAAGTGGCGTTGGCCTATTATTGATAAAATAATCTAATAATTCCAAAATCGTAATTCCGAGTAACTCTAGAAATACAACTGAAAGTCCAATCTGAAAAAAAAACATTAGTATGAGTACATAGTCTATAATAAAACATAATTATGATAAGGCAGAGGACGTCGAGGTAGGTGTAAACGCGGTTTCGAAAAATTTTCGGGGAAGAAGTGAGATAAAGAGAGTTGGAATTAATCAAATGACCTACCAGATTAATGAGAAGTGAAATCCTGGAATAGAAAGAAAAATATTCCAGTCCTAGCTCGAGTAATTCGTGGTCGCGATCACTAGCCATAAACATTTGAGTTATAATGCAAAATTAATTGAAAATAATTTAATTTCTGAATGAGGAAATTATAAATCTTTGAATAATGGTATATCATTGGATCACTTAAGTAATTTTTATAGCAGGAGATCAATCAGAAGATGAGATTAATTTAGTTGAAAAATATTTTCCATTGGCCTATCTATTTTTTTTTTTTTTTTTTTTTTTTTTTAATACAAATGGAAATTTTCTAACCGTAAGATTTCTCCGGAGATTTTTAGGCGTAGGTAGAATACTCCATCGTTCAAGAAGAATAGCGACGAATTTCCTTTTCCAAATGAATGTGATGTGTAGAGCGACAAAAGTGATCAAAGATGTTAAATTGCCGATCAGATTAGCCACTGAGGAAGCCTGAGGCAAAAATGGTCTCTATATAAATATATTCTGCATATTGCCAAAAAAGAAAACGCTCTTGGAATATTAGAAAAAAAACACAGAATCTTCTAATTAAGATATAATAAATCCATGGTTTCTTGAAGGCTGGATTAATATAATATGAAGATGTGTTGAATGGGTAGACAGGGTGAAAAATAAAAGATTATATTTTGTCGACGTTTCTAGTGTCGATCGTATTCATCATCAGGACAAAATGGTTGTCATGTTAGGTTCGTAGACTATATAGTATAGTAATGTCTTTATCAATCTTTATTAGCTTGAACCCCAACCGAAGTTTCGATTCGGTTACGGTTTGGGCCAGTTTCGGCCCTGATTTCGGCCAAAAATCAGCCGACTTTCGACCGGCCGAAACTTGAGTTTGAAGAGATTGAATGAGACTCGCAGATTTAGATTTTCGGGTTAAAAAAAGAATATTCGGTTTCGGTTACGGTTTCGGCCAAAAAGTAGCCGAACCTTTCGGCTGGCCGAAACCTGAATCTGAAAAGATGGGATGAGACTTGCATGCAAAAAAAAGGTCAAATTATTTGCAAAAGCGGAAAAGGTGCGGAAAAAATTTTTTAGTCTCCCTAAAAAAAAGGTAAAATGATTTTCTCAGGGGAGGGGAAAAAAATTTTCCGCAGCTCGAAAAAATTTCAAAAAAAAAAAAAAGTAAAATAATAATAATTTTTTATAGGAAATACAAGTTTCGGTTTCGGTTTCGGTTACGGTTTCGGCCGAAACTAAGATTGAGGCCGAATATTCGGTTTCGGATGAAAATCTTTTTTTGATCGGACCCTAATTGATATATTTGAGGTCTAGTATATTCCAACCCTTTGAAAAAAAAAATATTCCGAAGCCTGAGCATTGTTGTAATTTTTTAAAATTAAATTTTGTTTTATTAAAAAAATCTGGCTGTGAACATAATGATACATTGGCAACCTGAATATGTCGAATTAAAAATATTTATATTTGGATAGATTTAGATTTTGTTTTAAGGTCTTTTTCAGCGTTTAATCCCTAATCCTATTTATTTCAAATGATTGGTAGCCAATTCAAAAGTGCCTGTAACTTGAACAATTACTGAAAATGCTTAACATCCTTGTTGCGCATTTTTTTTAATTTTTAATTCAAATCATGTCTACGTCGCGGGTTCGGACCCAGGCAGTTCGATGATTTTATTTAAGCCATTTGGATACCAGATGGCTTAAATAGAAATGCCTGAACTAGGGTTGGTCGAATCGATTTCGATTTTAATCGAAAATCGATTTTGAGCTTCGATTTTCGATTAAAATCTAAATCGATTCAGTGTTTTGAAAAAATCGAAAAAATCGATTTTTGACGGCCGATTTTCGATTTTCCAAGAAAGTGATTTTAGCGAAATGATCACACAGACGGACAGTCTGTGTTAAATTTTAAGCTTGAAGGATTTGAGCTATGAGGTTGGAATTTAAGTTAGACACCCCCCTGGAGCGAGAAAATAAGAGGTTAATTAAAATTGGCCAAAAAGTACTAGTACTTTACTGAAGTAGTTTTTCAGGTTTTTTTCATTTTCTTAAAAATGGCCCCAACGATTTTGATTAAATTCAAAAATCAATTATTTTTTAGATGTTCTTTAAAATGTATAATATATTCTCATTTTGAAGTACACTTTCCTCTTGTATTTCATAGGAAAGAGGAGGAGGAGAATTTGTTGCAATGGTAACAAAATATAAATATTTCCCCATGTTTATAAATTTTAATCTTAAATTCAGCCCTCGGGGCTTGGTGTAGTGGTTAGCATGCTAACCTCGTATACCAAAAGTCGCGGATTCGGACCCCAGGCAGTCCGATGATTTTATTTAAGCCAAATGAGAAAGTTGTGCTGTGCGACGAGTCCCACCAGATTTTTAAGAAATATAAAAGCTAATGTTTAGTTCTCTTGGTTTGTTAAAATTTACGTTATAACGTTAAAACTTAAGTTATAAAGACTAAATATGTTATACCATATACAATGGGTTGGTTTTTAAAGAAGTTATAAAGACTGAATAAATTGATTTGGGCATCACTAATGCAACGTTCTATTTTTCTTGTTCCACAAACCGCTTGAAAATCGTAAGCAGAACCTTAAAATCAACTTATGGGCATAGTGAAAAATTTTTTGTAAACAAATCGAAAATCGATTAAAATCGATTTTTTTAAGGCAAAAATCGATTTTTTTAAAAATCGATTATTTGGTTTCGATTTTAAAAATCGAAAATCGAAAATCGATTCAGCCTCTGAATCTACCAACCCTAGCCTGAACCCACAATAGATAATATATATTACAACGGTTATCGTCAAAGTCTTATATGGCCTAAGTTGCCGAAAAGACTGTGTGAATGTGTGTGTGAGTGTGAGTGCGAATGAGAAACCAAGTGTGAATGTTTAAAAAAAAAAAAAAAAAATCATGTCTATAAAAATTTTAAAAAGCCATAAAATATGATTATAAATATTCTTTCATTAGATCCGATCAATTATTTCTTTATCAATATACGAACAATGATTAATTACGTAGGGGGTAATCAATAAATTAATTAATTAAACTAATGGAAATGAACGCCTTTGACAAAATGAAATTTTATTCAGAGTAGTTAAAAATAAACTTAATTTTTTCCTCTAATTAGTGAAATTGTGAATAACTAATTAGTAGTGCATGTAACATAAACTCATATCTATGCTGCCTATCATTTATATTAAAATTAGAGGGGAGTGAAAATAAAAGAAAAATAATAATATAAAAAAAAATAAATAATTAGAGAGGTAATCTAATGAA
Source organism: Euborellia annulipes (assembly GCA_023213315.1). Classification (NCBI taxonomy): domain Eukaryota; kingdom Metazoa; phylum Arthropoda; class Insecta; order Dermaptera; family Anisolabididae; genus Euborellia; species Euborellia annulipes. The sequence goes on from JAKCPI010000695.1 coordinate 47,295, forward strand.
CATCAATTATTTATATTATCATTTTTCAATCTCTGCGCCGTTAATACTAAAATATCTATTTACTTATCTTTGTATTTGTACCTACTATTGTGACGGATTTGATGTTTTTTTTTTACATCTAAATTATGCATCTGATTTTTGATTAATAATATTTATAAGTTATTGCTTTGGGAAAAAATTTATTCTAATATATACATTATAATATTCGTGTACGTAATCATATTGTAATAATATTAAGAAAAATAAAAGCAAGAAAAATTTTTATCTCATTAGTTTTTTTTTTTTTTTTTTTTTTTTTTTGGAGGAAAACGGAAAATAAAACCAGCCTCTCACATCAATTTAATTTGTAGATATTTCGACCGGCATCACGCCTGGTACAGAAAAAATTATTTTTTAGAGGACCCATGTCATTTTTTCAATAGAAACGGGGGATTGATGTACGAGCGAACGTTTTTTTAGAAAAATATCTTTTAACATATTCATTGAATCCTAATCGTAATTTTTTTTCGACATTTGAGGCCATTTATTTTATTCATATTTGAATCGGTATTTTTTTTTTAAGAACGTAACTCATTTTTTTAGCAATTTTAGTTTTTTTTTTTTTTTTTTGTTTCATCTACTCTTTACGAAGGACTAGCAATTGGTTTTAAATGAATAAGGGTCAGGCTAATAGTTGAAAGACTTTTTAAATGTCAAAATAAAAGATTGTTTTTAAAAGGACGAATCTCACTGACTTTAGTCTATTTAACACACTACTTTGTACTGTATACGGCCTACACGTAAATTTAAGATTTGCACGATCCCCTCTCCATTCCCATCCCTCAAATAAATAGATTTTAAATAACTTTAATTTTAGATTATAAAATATTTTTTATAATTTCTAACAATATTTAGGTTGGATTACCCAATACATTGTTGTAACGGCAGTTAATTAAGTTCAGTTTAAGAAATAATTTTTTGAATTCATAAGTTCATAGGCCTAGCCAGACATCTTGTTAGGGGGAGAGGGCAACCATTCGTTAGGACGAGAGGAGGGGGGTTTGCAATTAAAATAAACATAGATTATTAATTATTTTTCATGTTTTTAATAGATAAAAAATTTTCGGGATAAGCCAGGGGGGGCATTGGCTCCCCTGCTCTCTCTGGCTACGCCCATGCATAAGTTGTTTGTTTTTTTTGAGTCATGGAACTTAAAAATTAAATTAAATACACACTTATCCTCTCTTTCACAACTTGTGAGTTTAATAATAAATTTATACTGGCCAATGATATAGAAACAGTGAACATACGGTATCACCTTTTAAAAAATACAGATTCATTTATAAATAAATTTTCTTTATGGAAATTTTGATGGGTGCCGTTTGTCGAGTGTATTTTCATGACTTTATATTTCGCTTGTCAGACATGTAAGATTATATGGTGGCCTAAGGGTCAAGGCGCTCACTCAACAAATTAGAAAACTCGATTAGGCCTACGTTATGTCTACCCACTGTCATAAATAAATATTAATTAATTTGTAGATATTTATTTATATTACATATATCTTGATCTAAATAAAATATATAGTATATTAGTATCTGCACTACTCTCTTCTACAGGTATTACCATGGTCAATGCTCTGCCAAATTAAAATCAATTATCCCACCCAATGCAACATATTCACGGAACACAAGAGAGGCATCTTCCCAGCATCCCTATGCTGTTCAGATCACGACTAACAGAACAAAACAATTTCATTCTTCCTTTGTCCCCATGACCTCCCGTGATTGGAACAAGCTCCCTGCGTCTATCTTCCCCAAAACCTACAATCTTCAGACTTTCAAGTCTAACCTCAACAGGCATCTTCTCAGTTCCCGCAGTTGAGTTTCCCCTTTATGCTTCTCCTTTTGTTTTTATTTTCTTCCTGGCTGCATGTGACTATTGGTCATTATAGGTCTTCGGACCTTATGCACCCATTCCAAAAAAAAAATATAGGCCCATAATTTTTTATTTAATAAAAATAACATTAGATTTCTGATTTTACTTTAAACTTTTACTTTTACTTTAAACGAAGCAAAAATTTATTTCAAAGTAAATGTTTTACTGGAGAAAATTTTAAAGTGGTCGACAGAGGGGGGTAGGGATAAATTTCTGAGGCCCGGGGCCTCTGAGGAGATCCTTTTATCTTCAACAAGACATTTCTAATGAAGAAAAAATTAAGTTTTTTTTAAAAGATTCCTTCAATTCTACCGTATATGTTTCAAGAAAAAAAAAATTATTTCCCTTTCAAGTCCATTTATTCGAATTTAAAATTTAAACATTTTTTTGAGGGGGAGGGTCTGGAGCCCGGCAAGTCTCTCGGCGGCTCTGCTTGTAACAGAAATAAAACCGCACTAGCTGACTTTCGGTTATGAGAAGAAAAGACTGGCCAAATCAGAGACAAGAAATATTACGGTTATAACTAGTAAATATCAAAGACCAAGGACACTTAATTTACTCGAGAAGTTATTTAATTAAAAAATAAGATAAAACTAACCGTAACATGAGTCAAATTGGGCATAAAGTATATCTTGACGAAGACATAGCCGACAACAACAAGCACAGAGAATACAAGAAGAAAGGTAGTGGCGGTTACTTGGCGAGCAAAGGCCGGGCCTTGGACACGGATAGGGCAAAATCCGAGGAACCTTGCCACGGAAAGTGCAGGCCAGAGACCATACAATAAGTCCATCTCAAGCAGAAACAATTTCCCGACTGCCACCTGTTCGTCACATCGATCTGCTTATGACCGCCACCAGCTCTTTATATTAATTTAGGAACTACATTAACTCCACCCTTAAAATAATCTTACATCTATGTGCTTTATCTAAAATAACATAATATATTTTGGCAACGATTTATTAGAATGATAATGATATAAATTTATTACTAGTATAAATGGTTTTATACTAATGAAAATATAATGAGATAAATTCAGGGCGCTTTCACACTCTTGTTACTTTCTCTTATCTCTATATATGTTAATATATAGAGAGAGAAAGTATTGGATTCATGTCAAAAAATCGATGTCGAGATTTTGATGGATCTTCACGTTTTGGTCTCCTGAATTCAAAAAAGTGGTTTTCACAATATGGTCTGTCTGTGTTCAATTTTAAGCATGAAGGAATTGAGCTACGAGGTTGGAATTTTATATTTAAGTTAGGCACCCTTCTGTGGCGTGAAAATAAGCTTTTAATCAAAATCGTACAAAAACTTTACTGATGTACTTTTTCAGTTTTTTTTTTGATTTTCTCAAAATTCGCTCTAACCATTTTGATTAAAATTCAAAAATAAATTATTTTTTAGATGCTCTTTTAAAAGTATATTCTCATTTTGCTCTCAAAATTGTTTGAATGACACTTTACTCTTCTTCATAGGAAAGATACAAAATATAAATATTTTTCTCTGTTTATAAATTTTATATCTTGAATTCTTATAAAATATATCGGTAGTAAACTTTCAATTAGTTTGTGTAATATTTACAAACATATTTTAACGATATATATATATGAATATACTTACTTTAAACTTGATCAAATTTTAAAAACTTTTTCCTCTTTTAAAACATTTAAACATAAATAAAAGGCCTTCCTTTTTCGGCATCCATATAAACTAATTAGCTATTGTATTTTGAAAAAATTTTGTCATTCACACGGGAAGTGAATCTTTACGCCGTGAACAAAAAAAGATGCCTCTGGGATGATCCAGGACAAAGTATTTTGTAAAATGTAAATAGCTACAGTATATCCACTACTTTAATATTAAGATTGATTCAAGAATTTCAAATTTGTTAATTTTACACAAATAATATTGTATGACCCGGCAATAAGTCATTAAAATCTTAAGATAAATCATGAGATTTAATTTATAATTGCATTATTTTACTAATCAATCAAAAATTAAGTAAAAATAATTAAACTGCTGCTTTTTTAGGAATCGCAAAAGATCGGAAAATAAGTTCCATAAAAAGTTGAAAATGAATACCAAAATGGTTGTAATGCTGTTATAAAAAAAAAAAAACAAATATACAAAAGTTAGAAGACTCAGTTGTGAATGTATTGTCTAATAACTAACTAATTACAATGATATCTAAATTCAGAGGTATTTCAGATCAGTTTCTCAATCAATGTTTGAACTTTAGTTTTTTCTGATTGAGAACAAAAACTTTAGATTAACAGCCTTAGCAATATTTAAAATTTAAATTAATTTATTTACATGAATCTAATCCACCGATGTCCATCGAAACGCTCGGAGATTTCTGTAATAAAAACCCTAAACTGAAACCACTCCCTCCCCCCACCCAATCAGAATACCTAACTAAACATTTGATATTTACATTTGAAGATTTGAAGTTCTCGCAGAGGATCTCTTGATGTGGGCCCTTACGATCTGTAAGATAAAGTCAAACCTCGCTTAACGCGGATAGTGAATGTAAATTTAGAGGGGCATTTAAAGAACATAAATATATGTAGCAGTTAGTAATTTAATTCACTTGATATTATTTTGTAATTAAGACCTAAGAATAAGTAAAAAAGTAATTAATTAATTATTTTAATAATGAAAGATAAAAAATATATTGAAATGAAAAGGAACTTTGATAATTGAAACAGCTGTTAATGCACAACGCTAAGAGAGATTTGACTGTAATGAATGAATGAATTAATTATTTTTTTTATTTTAATTTTAAAAATTTTAAAGATGGACAAACTAAAAGAGATTCAAGACATTTTTAAAAGAAAACTTTATCTTGAAATAAATTTTAATCCTCTAAGCTGCCACTATTCTAAATCTAAAATAATAACTGAGTCTTCTTAATAAAATTTTCGACTCACTCGGTGCACCGAGTAGACTCGCAGGTGCTGATGCCTCGTAGTAGCAAGGAAGGTCCCTCGAAGTAAGAAGTAGCCGGGTGGAAGTTTGGAGAACAAGAAGAGAAGAAACTCGAAAGCAACTGAATGTCGTTATTATTGAAAACTCTGCAAATAAATGAAAAAAATTAGGATTAATTACTCACCGAACCTTCGACTATATCAACTTCTTACCCACATTTTATTATATTCTCTTATCTAGTTGGCTATTTTTCTTTAAAGTGAGAAATCTTTAAAGAAAAATTTCTCACTTGTCAGGTTGGTTAGTTACAGTGAAATTATTTATAGTTAAATAGTTCGAGATTAAATAAATATTTAATAATTTTTGTTACTCTGGTTCGATTCCCGGGGACAATGGGACGTTGGGTTCACGGACAAATGAACACAAAAATTGTTAAATATTCCTATGATTTAAAATTAAATCTTGGTTGAAATGAATTTAGAAATAATTTGAAATTTGAAGTGTATAAGGCGAGAATTCAGTTTCTCATCAAAGATCGATTAATGCATCACTAAGGCAGGATAATAGTGAACGACCCATAGAGCCAAATTAAGAGAACTAACCACATTGTCTTTGAGAACTAATTTATTTATTGCGTGAGTTGAATAGTCGAGATTTAAACAATCCAATTTTAAACCTCACAACGTCAAACCCTGGTTATGCCAGTGAACATGGCTAAAGTTTTGGTTTAGGGGATGAACAGAGATGAAAAGACTAAGGCCACTCAACTCATAAATAAATTAGTTATTTAGCTTATGTAATTTAATAAAGATACATGAAGAGGGAGAGCATTAAAAGAATACCCAGGCGTGGTTCTACAATCCTAAGGAACACGGACACTAAGTACACGAATCGTGTAATATTTTTTCCCACACTTTAAAGTCTATGGGCTCAGATGCCGAAAGATTAAGAAAAATATTCTCTTGTGAAAAAAGTTATTAAGCTTAGAGTCAATTTAGAAAAATAAAAAGTAACTTGAATCTCATTTGTTTAGAGAGGAGCAAATGATAAAAATGAAATTAGAAAAAAATAATTTAATTATTAAGAAGAAGGTGTGAATTAATAAAATAAAGGGTCGGACTAAGCCGAGCGCACAACTTTGCCCACCCACTACTCAAGAAAAAAATATTTGTCCCCCCCCCCCCTAGAGCCCCCCTGATGGTCCGATGTTATACATATTATATATCATTTTACTCGGGAGGAAGTCTAGTTTCTGAATATATAAAAAAAACTATAGGTTATGTAAGAAAAAAAATTTGTGCCCCCCCTAGAGCCCCCCTAATGGTCCGATGTTTACCAAAAGCTTTTCAGTTCTTGACCTTTACCTCTAGTTTATGTGTGCAAAATTTCAAAACAATTGAATGAATAGTTTTTGAGATTTCGTTGACGAAAAAAATTACCACAGACATACACACACACACACACACACACACACACACACACACACACACACACACACACACACACAACAGACATCATTCCAAAGACTTCTTAAATGGATTCAGGGGACCTCAAAACGCATTTTGGCAGCTTCAGAAAAATTTCTATTTTTTTACGATTACATTAACTTTCCCTGCCAACCTACGGTTGATGGGCAAAGTTAAAAATATTATCTAAATTATAAGAAATGTTGATAATGAAATAAATTCCCGTATCTAATAATTTCCTAAGCCCTGGTCAAGCATATGAAAAGGTAATGAACAATTTAAAAGAATGAACGTTTTTAGAATAAGCCTTTTATGGGAATATAATGCAAAAGACCCAAGAAATTAAACAAGTTGTGACCTGCAGGTGGAAAGGAAAAATTTCCAAACAAAATTAATGCTTTTCCTCTTTGAATGCATCAATAAGATAGAAAGATTATAATTTTAGATGAATTTTACTACTACCTACTTAATTCTTTGCAAATATCCTAATGAAAATAGGAATCTTAGCAATTCTATTAAATAAAAAAAAAGTTTGGTTTGACGAACAGAACGACAATACTAATACTTGGCAATTATATAGGCTATAAGCTTAAAGTAGATTAGTTAAATGAAATTTAAACATGAAATTAAAAAAAAAAAAAAATATTCTATTGTAGATTAAAATTTTTACCTATTTAGCCTACTGTATGTTAATATATAGAAAGTATTGGATTCATGTCAAAAATTCTATTTTGATGTAAACACACTTTTTCAGGCCTCCCTAGGTTCAAAAAAATGAAACTGGAGAAATGGTCTGTTTGTATGAACAAAATATCTCAAGAACGAAAAGAGCTACGAGGTTGAAATTTGATATTCAAGTTAGGTACCCTCTTGGAAAGCAACACTAAGCATTTGAACAAAATGGGCCAAATTCTAGTACTTTGCTGATCTACTTTTTCGATTTTCTCAGTTAACTAGTTGTGAAGACCTATTCGTATGATTATTCAAAAAATATACGACTCAGTTTTTACAAGTTAGGCCTACTGGTGGATCAAGTTATCCCAGAAGTTGGACCCGAGATCTCTAGTCTAACCGAGGTACCAAGGAATGATTAAGTATTCAAAGACTTATTTCAAAGAAAACACTTGATGGTACTATCTTGGGATTCATTTAGAATTATAAATCTCAGTATTTTACAAAATATTCATTTCTTTAGTTAGTAATTTTGAATTATATTAGCGATGGAGAGAGAGATTAATTGAAGTCAAAATGGACTAACGAGAGAAAAGAACCCTTAGTTTATTATGTTTGAAATGGTATATGAAAGAATCTGACTTTAAAAAAATGGATAAAATAAAATATGCACATGTGAAATTGCCAATAAGTAAGAGAGCAAAAAATATTACCCGATGGCATGCAATCATATATGGTTCAACAAAGATATTGAGGAATTGTTAAATTTTTATGTTATTTATAACTATTATATGTTAAAAGTGTATAATAAATAAATAATAAGTAATATTGAATCGAAATACCTAAGCAAAACGAGTGAGAAAGGAGAGAGAATAGCGAAGGCAGCCGGCTGGCGTCATGGCTGCCGGTCAAATGAGAGAGCGTCGGTTTCCTTAGAGAAACGAGCACAGACACATTGCTAGTCAAGAATCCCCTCTCTACTGATCTGGTCAAGCGTCTTGTCTTCCCTTAAGAGCAGGTCCCAAAGAATACAGCCCCGTGATTGGTTAATTAGTGAGGAGGGGGGAATCGACTGCAGAGAGAGGGAAAAGATTGGTGATGATATTAGGCCTATATTAATTTTAAAAAATAATTTTAAAAAAGAACTTTCAGTTAGAATTTGAAATGAGATTGGAAGATTCCATTTTATTATTTAAATAAAAGGGGAGTAAGGTAGTGAATAAAGAGCAGATCTTTTCTATTGAATATTTCAATAAATATTAAGAACTATTGTGCAATAAGATATATGAAAACATTTCTTATAGTAATCAATAATATTTTCTCTTCTGTAATAAACATTTTAGGGGAATGAATAATTATAAATGCAGGAAAATGGAAGGGGAGATTTCAAACGAAATTGAAGCTTTTATAACTCGTGAGTTTAAAAAAATTGGGTCTCGCAAATTCTCTCTCTCTCTCTCTCTCATAATAAATGAAATTCAATTCTCTTTCTCCAAATACTATATAGATTTGTTAACAAATTCAAACACAGGCAATAAAACCAATCAGAACCAAGGGAATTATCTAAATAAATATGGCAAGCATAGCTCAGGTACCACAGACGGGGAGCGAACCCGGGATCTTAGGCCACCAGAAGCTAATTTCGATTCAAAACACATTTAAAAAAAAAATTTTCCAATTCTTATGAAATTTTGTATTTATTTAGGATTGTCTATTGTGTATAAAATTTCGAAATATGAGATTAAAATTTTGAAAAATAATCATAGTTTATTTCAAGCAGTCAATATTTAAAATACACAGAGCCTATTGAAATTTTGAATCAATTGACTTTTTTACTTTTTACTTATGAAATGAAAATGGTCAAGTTTGGAAATAAAGTACTATAAGAAACTAAATACTGTTTATCTCGACACAAAAAAATGTGGTGTGACAAGCACGGTACACAACTCTTATTGAAAGATAACGCCACTCACACAAGATTTTGGATTGGAGCATTTGCGGCCTAACCTGAAAGACCAACCAAGCTAACACAAAGAAGAACAAATTTTGTATTTTATTATGACCGTCTCTATCATCAGATCGGTGGAGCCCTCGGTCCCTAGCCCCAACGATTGAAATTTTGACCCTCCACGATCCTGGAACACAACGTCCTCATACTCAGAGCACTAAACTCACCCTCATATAAGCTATATGAACCCTGTTATGATTAGTGGTCAGCCAAAAAATAAAAATGAGTTAAGCACGGAATATTGTTTCAAATGCTATAATTAATAGTATTTTTTTTATGAAATATGTCTTGAAATAATTTGTTTAATGTTACTTGCACAATTGACAAAAAAAAATTATATATAATCCAATGAAAACCAAAAACTTTAATGTTAATTTTCTCAAAACTCGGTAGCTGGCGCTTGACACACTAATGCGTAACAGGGTAGACATAGCCTATACAAAAACATAGCAAACTCCCGAATGCGTCATTAAAAGACGTCTTTACGCAAACACAAATACAAGAGCACTTGAGAACCTGGGCCCCAATCTTGCTTCGGAACTGAGAGCATCTCCTTATGAATCGTTCATGGAACAAATCATTTTTTGGTAAATTAATAACAAATTGAACCCTAACAAAACGAACTAGCTAAAGATGAGAAACTAAAAACAACAACGAATAACCACGAAGGCCTAAAATGAAAAAAATTCCCGTTGATTTCTCCAATATTATATTCACAACAAGGACGGATACAAGGGGGGGGGGGGTAAAGGGGGAATTATCCCCCCCTCGAGATTTAAAAAAATAACCTTTTTCGAAAAAAATTTATTTTTAATGTGAAATTTTAAAAATTAATACTTAAAAATTTGATTTGTATTTATATTCTGGCAAACAAGTACAGAATGCGTCTTTAAATTACCTAAATTAAGAAAAAATTGTGTGCTGTGCGACCAGTCACACCTGATTACCCACCTCCCCGAGAAACACCTCTGGATGCGCCCTTGATTCACAAGGAGAAGATGCAGGTTTTCAAAAATAAAAAATACCTCTCGTTGGCATGGCACACTCTCCTCTCTCTACCAGGTATATTATATATTTAAACTACAATTAAGGTATGAAAATCAATTTTCAGAATAAATATTGAAAAGTGAATTCATATTTAGAGATCACATTTTAAGGCCTGAGTACCAAGTTGATTAACAGTAGGCTCTAGTTGAAACAAAGTATTTAAAAGAAATTAAAAAGACTAGGTCATAAGTTTCAATGATTTATTAAAAATTACCATTTTCAATCTTCTGGCAGCCCGTGACCCGTGGCTCAGAGAAAAGACATTAGCCTCTCTTGGCTGGGGTCCTGAGTTCTGCTTCGCGTCCCAAGTGAGAGAAATTTATTTCATTTGAATTGACTTCAAATCATTTGAAATAAATAAGGATGAGGGTAGACCTCATCCCTATTTATGACCTTAAATGCCTAAAAAGGCTTTTAAAAAAAAAACCTTCAGGCACTCAGGTGTGAAATGATAACACAAGAGTGTCAAAGTTTTAAAAAGTAATATTTTAATAAATCATTTAAACTTAAGATCTAGTGTTTTTAATTTCTTATAAATAATTCCAAAAATTAAGCTCAGGGAGAATAAAATTATCAAAATTACGAGGTTGAATTTTTTAACGATTATTATTCGAGAAAGTAAAATGTGAAAGTGAATGATGGGACACTGATTAAGAACGAGGCCGCCACAAGCGGGCCTTTCTTAGGCATTGTAGCGA
>JAKCPI010000696.1:0-14216 GCA_023213315.1 Euborellia annulipes
GCGGCGGCAAACTTTGGTTCCGCGGGCGGTAAAAAAATTTTTACCGACTTTCGAGAAAAACCGGTTTTTACCGACTTTCGAGAAAAACCGGTTTTTACCGACTTTCGAGAAAAACCGGTTTTTTTTCATTATCGAGTAATGAAAATCCATTACCGTCCAGCCCTAGTTTTGAGTTCGACAGATCCGTGGTGCGACTCCCGGCGGTACCTACATTTTTCGCTTATTTAAATTAATAATACTTGGTTATATGTTTTTTATAATATTTTAATTTGAATGGAAATGGACACACCTGACCACAAAAATTCTATTTACTTGCAAACTAACGGGGTTTTAGTTAGTTGGGGATAAATTCGAAATTAAATAACTATTAAAAGACTTCTTCGTTTACCCACCCTTAAAACTTACTAGCAATTAAATCAAATATTTCTAAGTGTTCTTTTTTGTATTTATTTATTTATTAGGGATATATTTGAAAATAACTTTTTTTTACCGATTTTTAAACGAAATCTGTCGTTTCGTATATCTTATTTTGCAAATTAAAGGCGTTTGTGGGACCCCTATAAGTTGTCCAATTGAGATGAAATTTTGCACACCCCTTTAATTTGTTGATTGGAACAGGTTTAGGGGTTGGCAGCAGGAAATTTTAAACTTTCAGAAAACCATACCTATAGCTAGGAACCACCCTAATGTACACCCCTTATCACCCTCTGGTTTCATCATTAAAAAAAAGGATAATTTTATTTTATTTTATCTTTATATATATAATTCTTCTGTACGTGTGTATGTGACTGAACTCCTCCTAAACGACTGAACCAATTTTGATGAAATTTTCTGTGTATATTTGTGAGAGTCCCGGACAGGTTTGGTTTCACAAATAACAATAAGTTAATGAGTAATTAACCGTTAAAATAAGAAAAAAATAAAAATTAGGAGAAATAGTTGCCATGGTAACAAAATATAAATATTTACCCATGTTTACGATTTTTTTTATTTATTTACATTTTGAATTCTAAAATATCGGCGTAAATTTTTTGTCTGTGTACCGGGAGAGTCCCGGAAAGGATATTATTCACAAGAAATCTTAAGTTCATGAATAATTAACCGTTAAGCTTTATATATAAAAATGAAAAGGGAAAGCGAGCAAGGGGGTCCAGGGGCGCAGCACATATTGTCGCACATTTTCTAATATTAAACATTACTGACTTTGGTATATAGTTCCAGTGGCGTAGCGAGCTTAACTCGCGCCAGGAGCACAATACTTTTTTTAGCGCCCCCTCCCCCTCATTCGAAAAGCATATAAAATATGTAAAATATACAAAATTATTATATTACACTGGCACTAAATTTAAAATATATTTTCCAGAAAACAATTATAAAAAAATAAAAATTATCCAGCAATTTTTTGTTTTGCGGACCATTTGGCGCCCCTTTGTGAGTAGCATCCGGAGCATGATGACCCCTTGCCCCCCCCCTCGCTACGCCACTGCTTTCTATCTGTGTGTCCAGGCTGCCAAGGCTTACGCATCGCTTGAGCAACTCTCTCATATAACTCATGATTAAAGTTTTCTTATGGGGCACTGTCCCTTCCAAGCAGGGGCAGATTAATGCAATTTTGTCGGGGGGGCGGTTTTTTTTTATTTTTTTTGTTATTTAAGGACTTAGTCGGCATCTATGGCCATTTAGACCCCTTTCCTATTTATTTAAATTGATTGGTAACAAATTCAATTGAAATTAAAGAGCGGAAATCATAATTTCTTTAGATTACTAGTTTTTATAACATTGTGAATTTCTTCTCGGGGGGGGGGGGGGCGATCGCCCCCCTCGCCCCCCCCCCCCTTTAATCCGCCCTTGAATATATAGAGAAAGTATTGGATTCATGTCAAAAATTCGATGTCGAGATTTTGATGAATATACATGTTTTAAGGTACCGTGAATCCAAAAAAAGTGGTTTTCGCAATATGGTCTGTCTGTGGGTGGGTGGGTGTGTGTATGGGTGAGTGTGTGTGTGTGTGTGTGTGTGTTCACACTTACTGATAAGATTGCTTTTTTGTTTGGGGTTTTAAGTATACGAATTTGACCATAATTGCACGTCTTCATATTATCTTAGCACGTATTGCATTTATTTCGTTTACAAATAAGAAGAGAATCTTTCTATTTAAAAAAAAAATCGAGTGATTTTTATGGAATATTTTATAGAAAAGAATAGATGATATTTTCAAGTAATTTGCCCCCTCCATCCCTCGCCCAATATTTAATTATTAATTGACAAGGGATGAAGAATCGATTATTATATTGATTAAGAATTTTTTTAAAATTCTCTGTGTTTTATCATACAATGGAATTCTTCAAATTTAAATGAAAAAGAATTTTATACAAGAAAGCAACCCTCCTTTGACGAGAGATAAAAGTTTAAATATTTATATTTTCAATTATTAGCTAAATTCTCAGCAATAGGGGTGGAGGGTGAGGCGGGAGTGAAAGTAATCAATTTCCTTAAATGTAAAAATTTTACAAAAAATATAATTTTGTTTTAGTATTTCAAATTTCATTTTTAAAGGAAAATACTATTTTATTTATCAGAAGGGGTGATTTACAGCCCTTCTGATAAACTCACCCTTCCCCTTGGGTACACGAATTCATTATATCTAAAAAATTGGATAATTTTATATACCCTTAGTAGCCCTAATATTTTTCAAGATAAAAAAAAAAGAAAATAGAAATTTAATTCGTTATCGAAATGAGACGTGAAAATATTCATTACCTTAATAAAATGTCAACCCTTTATGAAAATGAAATATGCAAATTATAAATACCTTTTAATTGGAGTGAGATGAGGGGTGTGTGTCCTTTTAATAGAATCGCAATAGAAGAGAAGATTTTTCCACAGAGATGGCTCCTTCCTCGAGATTTCTTTTTTATAATGATGAATAATGATGACGAACATTGATGTTTTTTTCTAAGGTCTCTATCCTGAAACAAAGAAATATTTAGCTATTATTTTTTATCCTATTCAATCATTAAATATTCAACAGTTGTGTATGAGCCTTCGTCGAGGCCAGCTGCATCTCGGCTTCTCAGCACAGATAATTATTACATTTATTATTTTTCTTTCTTCTCCTTAATAATAATTTAAGTAAACGCATAGGGGAGCTGGATCCTCTGTAATTTTTTAATTAGAAATGACTAATAAATATCATACTTATATATAAAAGGCTAAGAGGGTGTCCGATGTGTGAAACAACCAATCAGGTCTCAGGGATAGCGCCATGGTAACAAAATATAAATATTTACCCATGTTTACGATTTTTTTTATTTATTTACATTTTGAATTCTAAAATATCGGCGTAAATTTTTTGTCTGTGTACCGAGAGAGTCCCGGAAAGGATATGATTCACAAAAAATCTTAAGTTCATGAATAATTAACCGCTAAAATAATCTCTACATATAAAATATATAGGCTAAGAGAAAGTAAAATGAAAAGGGAAAATGTATGTACCGGTATGTATATAAGTAGACGAGCAAGGGGGTCCAGGGGGCGCAGCCCCTGGCTAGACGGAAAGCCCCGCCGAAGGCGGGGCTTTGCGTCTAGTATATATGGACCCTGTTATGCAATGGTGTGTCAAAGACCAAACATCGAGTTTTGAGAAAATCAACAATAAAGTTTTTTGTTTACATTGGAATATATATAATTTTTCTTGTCAATTGTGCAAGTAATATTAAATATAAATTTTTTTAGGACATATTTTATAAAAAATACTATTAATTAAAGCATTTGAAACAATATTCCGTGCTTAACTCAATTTTGAATTTTTTGGTCTTTGACACACCATTGCATAACAGGGTCCATATATATATATGTAATGATATTTAACGGCTGGAAATATGGAAGGATGTGGAAGTGCAGGCAGCCAAAAATAAAATACTCTCTGTGAATGTTCAAACCCCCATCATTATTTGATTGTATCTAGACCTATGAAAATAACAAATTTTAATATTATAAAAACTTTCAAACTCATATATCATCATATTATTTTATTATTTAATTAAATAAAATAAGTAGTAGAATAAAATACCAACTAAGACTTACTGTTATATATAATTATAGAGAATAATTCACTAACGTCCGTCTGTCTGTCTGTCTGTCTGTCCGTCTGTCCGTCTGTCACGCTCTATTTAGGCAACTTCCCGTTGGAATTTTGAAATGAAATTTTTTATGCATAAAGAGGACCTTCTCGGGATTACAGGAAAATTATTTTCATCCCGAAATTCCCATAACTTTTTGAGTTATTAATTTTTAAAGTTACGATTTCTCCCATAGGAAATATATAGAGAAATATTTAAGTACTAGCCGCGTCGCCCGCCTTCGGCGGGCTTCGCGCCTAGCCGGGGGCTTCGCCCCCCTGGACCCCCTCCAGCTGGCTCGGGCCCGCCTGCGGCGGACACTCGCCTTTTCTTAATTATGAGAACCCGTGGCGCCCGCCTTTGCATCTATACAGGGGGCTTCGCCCCCTGGACCCCCCGCCATATGGCTCGGGCCCGCCTGCGGCGGACCCTCGCCTTTTCTTAATTATGAGAACCCGAGGCGCCCGCCTTTGCATCTAGACAGGGGGGCTTCGCACCCCTGGACCCCCCGCTTGCTTCTTACTAATGATAAGAAAAGAATTACTACCTATTCCAATCCAGAGCCTGCTTGAGGATTTGTTTACATTCATGGAATACACAAATGAAAAGAATAATTAAATATTTCTCTATACATTTCCTATGGGAGAAATCGTAACTTTAAAAATTAATAACTCAAAAAGTTATGGGAATTTCGGGATGAAAATAATTTTCCTGTAATCCCGAGAAGGTCCTCTTTATGCATAAAAAATCTGGTGTGACTGGCGCACAGCACACAACTTTCTCTTACCTTCGGTAATCGAAAGTTGTGTTCTGTGCTTGTCACACCAGATTTTTTGTGTCGACATGTATTTAGTTTCCGACAGTAGGGTACAATTGAATTCAAGATGTAAAATTTATAAGTATGGGAAAATATTTATATTTTGTTACCATGGCAACCATTTCTCCTATCTTTTCTATGGAGTACAAGAGTAAAGTGGTCTTCAGAAGATTTCAATCACAAAATGAGAATATACATTCGAAAGGGAATCTAAAAAATAATTGATTTTTGAATTTTAAAAAAAATCGTTGGAGCAAATTTTGAGAAAATCGAAAAAAACTGAAAAAGTGCATCAGTAAAGTACTAGTACTCTTTGGTCGATTTTGTTCAAAAGCTTCGTGTCACGTCCCATGGAGGTGCCTAACTTAAATATAAAATTTCAACCTCCTAGCTCTTTCCGTTCTTCAGATATTTTGTTCACAGACAGACACACACACACACACACACACACACACACAGACAGACAGACCATGTCGCGAAAACCACTTTTTTGGATTCAGGGGACCTCAAAACGTGAAGATCCATCAAAATCTCGACATCGAATTTTTGACATGAAACCAATACTTTCTCTCTCTATATATTAACATATATATAGAGGTAAGAGAAAGTAAAAATTTCATTTCAAAATTCCAATGGGAAGTTGCCTAAATAGAGCGTGACAGACAGACAGACGGACATTAGTGAATTATATATATAGATTCTTTTCATTTGTGTATTCCATGAATGTAAACAAATCCTCAAGCAGGCACTGGTTTTGAATAGTAGTAATAATAATTTTCTTTTCATAATTAAGAAGAAAAGGCGAGGGTCCGCCGCAGGCGGCCCGAAGCCAGATGATGGGGGGTCCAGGGGGGCGAAGCCCCCGTCTAGATGCCAAGGCGGGCTCCACCGGTTCCCACAATTAAGAAAAGGCGAGGGTCCGCCGCAGGCGGGCCCGAGCCAGCCGTAGGGGGTCCAGGGGGCGAAGCCCCCCTGTTTAGATGCCAAGGCGGGCTCCACCGGTTCTCATAATTAAGAAAAGGCGAGGGTCCGCCGCAGGCGGGCCGCGAGCCAGCTGGAGGGGGGGTCCAGGGGGGCGACGCGGCTAGTTATAGAGAATCTTCTTTCGCTGTGGCTTATCCCTATTTTTTTTTTTTTTTTTCTAGGGGTATATAATTATAGAGAATGTGTTTATTAAAGCTTTTGTGGTTTGAAATATTATTATTAGGAGAATTTTTAATTATAGACCATATTTATACAAAAATGTGGTCTATAATTAAAAATTCTCCTAATAATAATTATAGAGACTTAACTCTCTCTCAATAAATTTGTTTCCTGAGGATGGGTGAATAAATTTTGCCCGAAACATTTGAACATTCACAGAGAATCGAGAGTGTTTTATTTATGGCTGAATGCCCTTCAACACCCTTCCATAAATATATATTGCCTGATGAGAATCATAGTGGCGAAAGTCCGAAAATTCAATTTTTCAGTTAAAAGTTGTTAAAACATCTTCTCTTTTGATTGCCAAAGTGGCGAAAATATATTTCCATTCTTTGCCGTTGATTCTAGCCTCATTTGTTGCCCGGCTATTTAAATGTAGTCTTTATGTTCATAAAACTATCAAAAGCCTTTTCTTTAATTGTTGAATTTCAGACTTTAGCCACTATGATTCTCAGTAGGCGATATATATATGTACAGTATATATTTATATATATCTGACCGTCCACATGAAAATGTACCAAATCTTCACTGGGCTAAATTTTCAGGAGAGCCGATTTAGTAAAAAAGTTCAAGAAATGATTGATTTTTTTTTATTATTGATTCCGATTCTCTAGTTTTTCATCTTAAGTATGATGAGACATCAGAATCGATGTATTTTATATAAAAAAATTTAAAAATCAAGACAAAGGTGAGATAAGAGAAAAGGGGCCAAACAAACTTGAAACTCATTTTTCTCTAAACTAGGTTTTTTATAACAAAAAAAAAAAAATTCATATCTTTCAAACAAAAAAATGATAAAAAAATACTAAAAAAACCGGCTTGTCCAGCAGGATGTATTCTGTACAGAAAGCATAAAAACTCAATTTTGACCCCGATGAGGATTTGATACCTTTTCATGTGGACGGTCACATATGATACTGGAAAGGCAAGAGAATAAATAAACTCACCAGATGAGAATAACAAGAATTGCAGATTGACTTCCTCTTCGCTTCTCGTAGTCGTAAGCGTTAAGTTAACGTGTCATGGTCATTAGAAAGATCGTTCTTGCATCGGTCAGACGCCATTCCTCTCTATTCAACGCCCTCGGTTTTGAAACCCGAAGCGGACTGCCTGTGAATGATTTCAACTGGTCGATCCATGGTGATCTGCGTTGTTTTTTCCCTGAACTTTGCTCTCTGATATGATCATATCGGGAACAATTTCTCTGAGCATTATGCAGGATTCGATCGGAAACAATTTCCTCCAGGCTCATTTTCACCCCAGCTCCTCGAGGATACAGCTATTGGTGCGATGGGCTGTCCAAGGAATTCTGAGCAGTCGCTCCAGCACCACATATAATGGTAAAAGGCATTTATGCGGTCTTGGTTTTTTCTTAGAACACGTCTCGGACCTATACAAAAAGATGGAAAAGTTCAGTGTTTGCAGCAGTCTAATTTTACTTGCTTTACCTACTGCTGCACGGAGTTAATTTAAAATAAAAAATTCGTTTCATTTTTTCATTTTTTACTTTCTCTTATTTATGTATATATGTAATATATATATATAGAGAAAGTATTGGATTCATGTCAAAAATTCGATGTCGAGATTTTGATGGATCTTCACGTTTTGAGGTCCCCTGAATCCAAAAAAGTGGTTTTCGCGACATGGTCTGTCTGTGTGTGTATGTGTCTGTCTGTGTGTCGTGTGTGTGTGTCTGTGAACAAAATATCTCAAGAACGAAAAGAGCTAGGAAGTTGAAATTTTATATTTAAGTTAGGCACCCCCATGGGACGTGACACGAAGCTTTTGAACAAAATCGACCAAAAAGTACTAGCACTTTACTGATTCACTTTTTCAGTTTTTTTCGATTTTCTCAAAATTTGCTCCAACGATTTTTTTTAAAATTCAAAAATCAATTATTTTTTTGATTCTCTATAAAATGTATATTCTCATTTTGTGATTGAAATCTTCTGAAGACCACTTTACTCTTGTACTCCATAGAAAAGATAGGAGAAATGGTTGCCATGGTATCAAAATATAAATATTTTCCCATACTTATAAATTTTACATCTTGAATTCAATTGTACCCTACTGTCGGAAACTAAATACATGTCGACACAAAAAATCTGGTGTGACAAGCACAGTACACAACTTTCGATTACCGAAGGTAAGAGAAAGTTGTGTGCTGTGCGCCAGTCACACCAGATTTTTTTTAAGTCTTTTGATCAAATTATTGTATTAGATTATTAAGGTGTACCTTTTCTTTGAAACATTCTGGCTTAAAACAGCTCAAGATTTTTCTCTCTCTGAAAATTTCTTGATATATATATATATATATATATATATATATATGATGATGATGATGATGAGAGATAGTGTTCTCTTTGAGCTCCAAACATATCAGTTGAAAGGAATGTCTTTTGATCCGAATCACATCTAAAATAAAAAATTAATTAATTAAATAATTTAATAAAAATTTTTCACTTAAATAATTATAAAAAGATTTAAAATATCTTGTACATTTTAATTTAATTTCCACCTTTCTCTCAATAAATTATATTAGAATTATATATTTATATAAAATATTAATAATTAGTATACTGTAGTATAGGAATTTTAAGAAAATTTGAAAATAGATTAAAGGAATTAAAAATTTTTCCCAAAATTAGATAGAGTTATTTTACATTTCAAAAGTCAAGAAATAAATAAAAAAAATCTGGTGTGACTGGCGCACAGCACACAACTTTCTCTTACCTTCGGTAATCGAAAGTTGTGTTCTGTGCTTGTCACACCAGATTTTTTGTGTCGACATGTATTTAGTTCCCGGCAGTAGGGAATATTTGAATTCACAAGGGGAGGGCACGACCTTGGCATTTCATTTTGGGATGAAACTTCGGGTGATGATTTTAGACCGTTAGGGGGTTCACCCCTTGAAATAGTAACGCGCAACGCTCAATAGTTTCGGAGAAAATGGCGTTTAAAAAATTCAAAGTTCGCTTATATACTAGTTAGGCTTTTTATATGACAATGGCGACAATAGTCTAGTAGGTAGCGTGTCTACCCACCAAACTGGCGCTTGGGGTTCGAATCTCGCCTCAACTTATTTTTTTTTTTATTAAATTATTTATTTTATTGTTTTTATAATTAAATAAATTGATTATTTAATATTATAGATTATTTATTAATAGAGAAATTTTTGTGAACGTAAATGATGTTTGTCTGTTTTCCAACTGATCTTTTAAAAAATAATTCATTGTTCTTGTAAAAATTATTCCGCTTTAATTAATTGTGCTAGATGCCGAAAAAATTTTTGTTTCAAATGTTTTTATGATGATTATCATTCAGTCTCACGTTTGTAATAAAAAAGTATAATGTATAAATGCTTATAATGTAAAATCAAGAAATAAGATTGAAACTTTTTACTTATTAATAGCCTAAATTATACTATTTTGAATAATAGTTTATTAAATAATAGTGTATTTATTTGGTAGTTATTTAAAATATTGCTATTGAATATAATTATGATTTAAAATTTAGTCTTTTTTTTGTTAGCAAAATAACACTATAGTTATTTATTAATAAATAATCTTTAATATTAAATAATAAATTTATTTAATTGTAAAAACAATAAAATAAATATTTTAATTAAAAAAAAAAAACAAGTCGTGCACGGGATTCGAACCCCAAGCGCCCATTTGATAGGTAGACACGCTACCTGCTAGACTATTGTCGCCATTGTCATATAAAAAGCCTAACTAGTATATAAGCGAACTTTGAATTTTTTAAACGTCATTTTCTCCGTATCTATTGAGCGTTGCGCGTTACTATTTCAAGGAGTGAACCCCCTAACGGTATACAATCATCACCCGAAGTTTCATCCCAAAATGAAATGCCAAGGTCGTGCCCTCCCCTTGTCAGATGTAAAATTTATAAGTATGGGAAAATATTTATATTTTGTTACCATGGCAACCATTTCTCCTATCTTTCTTATGAAGCACAAGAGTAAAGTGTGCTTCAAACAATTTTGAGGGCAAAACCAGAATATACATTTGAAAGAGCATCTAAAAAATAATTGATTTTTGAATTTTAATCAAAATCGTTAGAGCGAATTTTGAGAAAATCGAAAAAAACTGAAAAAGTACATCAGTAAAGTACTAGTACTCTTTGGTCGATTTTGATTAAAAGCTTATTTTCACGCCCTAGGAGGGTGCCTAACTTAAATATAAAATTTCAACCTCCTAGCTCAATTCCTTCATGCTTAAAATTGAACACACACAGACAGACAGACACACAGACAGACAGACAGACAGACCATGTCGCGAAAACCACTTTTTTGGATTCAGGGGACCTCAAAACGTGAAGATCCATCAAAATCTCGACATCGAATTTTTGACATGAATCCAATACTTTCTCTCTATATATATATTACATATATACATAGGTAAGAGAAAGTAATAGAGCCCAAATTTTATAGAGAAAGTATTGGATTCATGTCAAAAATTCGATGTCGAGATTTTGATGGATATACACGTTTTGAGGTCCCCTGAAACCAAAAAAAGTTGTTTTCGCGACATGGTCTGTCTGTCTGTCTGTGAACAAAATATCTCAAGAACGAATAGACCAAGAAAGTTGAAATTTTATATTTAAGTTAGGCACTCCCCTGGCACGTGACACAAAGGTTTTGAATAAAAGAATAAAAGAAAAAAGAAAAATATAATCTATATATTAACTAAATAGAGCTATGTTTGAAAAGAGATGGAATTTTTTCCAAAGAACCAGAGTTGGGCACCAACTAAATGTTGATTAAAAATTTAGTTAAAGTAAACAAATCATATCAAGAATCTAGTATGCTTTATTTAATTTGAGTAAAAATTTAGTTAAACTAAAAATAACAAATCAGATTTCTGATATGATTAAATTAATTTGAGTAAAAATTTAATCAAATTAAATTAATTTTAATCAGATAACTAAACTTAACTAAATTTTGATTAATATATATTTCTTATGTATTTAATGATTTATTTTATAGTTTTTTGACTTACAAATTGTTAGTTCAGCAACTAGTGAGCTGATTTTAAAAAATTTGGACCAAAGATGCTTATAAATTAAATAATAAACTTTACTAGGATGGATTTCTTTCTTATAACATTAGTTATCTCAGCAACTAGTGAACTGAATTTAAGATTTTTCATTGAAATATTATACAGATCAATTTTACGAGTATTTTTAATTTTAAACTGTACTGGGGCGGATTTCTTTCTTATCTATATATAATAATTGCGGAGTGTCCGTCTGTCCGTCTGTCACGCTCTGTTTGACCAACTTCCCGAAGGCGGGCGGCGCGGCTAGTAATATATAATTAAAAATACTCGTAAAATTGATCTGTATAATATTTCAATGAAAAATCTTAAATTCAGTTCACTAGTTGCTGAGATAACTAATGTTATAAGAAAGAAATCCATCCTAGTAAAGTTTATTATTTAATTTATAAGCATCTTTGGTCCAAATTTTTTAAAATCAGCTCACTAGTTGCTGAACTAACAATTTGTAAGTCAAAAAACTATAAAATAAATCATTAAATACATAAGAAATATATATTAATCAAAATTTAGTTAAGTTTAGTTATCTGATTAAAATTAATTTAATTTGATTAAATTTTTACTCAAATTAATTTAATCATATCAGAAATCTGATTTGTTATTTTTAGTTTAACTAAATTTTTACTCAAATTAAATAAAGCATACTAGATTCTTGATATGATTTGTTTACTTTAACTAAATTTTTAATCAACATTTAGTTGGTGCCCAACTCTGCAAAGAACGCTCAAATAGACAATAAATAAGCCAGTCAATATATCGTTTAAGATAACAAATTTGCGAGATAGGTTCGTGTTTGATTGGGCAAAAATTGAGCCCCTGGAGTCGAACCAGGACGTCCACGCTTTCTCGGCGGGCTGACTACCTTTATCCTATGTCGCAGGCCCAATAAACACAAACTCTCGCATCCGCCTATTATACTAATGAAATTAAAATTTCATTGGCACGAAAAAGATCTTATGATAATCAAATTTTAATTTCATTAGTATATAGGCGGATGCGAGAGTTTGTGTTTATTGGGCCTGCGACGGAGGTGGAGGTCCTGGTTCGACTCCAGGGGCTCAATTTTTGCCCAATCAAACACGAATCTATCTCCCAAATTTGTTATCCCATATATATATAATTATCAAATAAGAGAATTAAAATCTATATATAATAATTGCGGTGTGTCCGTCTGTCCGTCCGTCTGTCACGCTCTGTTTGACCTACTTCCCGTTGGAATTTTGAAACGAAATTTTGCAGTCTTATAGAGGACGTTATGGAGAGTCCCGGAAAAATACTCGGGTCCCAAAATTCCTATAACTTTTTGAGTTATTAATTCTTAAAGTTACGATTTCTCCCATAGGAAATGTATAGAGAAATATTTAAGTATTCTTTGCAGTTGTGTATTCTTTGAATGTAAACAAATCTTCAAGCAGGCACTGAACTGGAATACGTAGTAATAATTTTCTTTTCGCCCACGGGGCGTGGTGTAGAGGTTAGCGTGCTAACCTCATATACCAAACGTCGCGGGTTCGGACCCCAGGCAGTCCGATGATTTTATTTAAGCCATCTGGACACCAGGCGGGCCCGAGCCAGCTGGTGGGGGGGGGGTCCAGGGGGCGTAGCCCCCCTGTCTAGACGGCAGCCAGTTTCTCATAATTAAGAAAAGGCGAGGGTCCGCCGCAGGCGGGCCCGAGCCAGCTGATGGGGGGTCCAGGGGGCGTAGCCCCCTGGCTAGACGCGAAGCCCGCCGCGGCGCGGCTAGTTATTTATATATAGTGGGAATAAAAAAATTTATCATTTTAAATCGTTAATGTCAATTAAAATTCGGACCATCCACATGAAAAAGTACCAAATCTTCACTGGGCTAAATTTTCAGGAGAGCAGATTTACTAAAAAGGTTCAAAAAAATCTATTTTTTTACTTTCTCGTATAGAGAAAGTTATGTAATCGTAAAAAAATTCGACTTCGAGATTTTGATGTTTCTCCACGTTTTAGACCTCCCTGAGTCCAAAAAAACCATTTTTGGCATTATGTCTGTGTGTGTGTGTGTGTGTGTGTGTGTGTGAACACGATTGCTTAAAAACCAAAGCAGCTAGATCGATGAAATTTGGTATATGCTCCTTACACTAAAATTGTAGATTTCTATCAACTTTTGGAGTAAATACGTCACTTGAAAGTAGTACTTTACTTAAAAAGTTTTTTCGAAAATTTTGAAATTTTCAATTTTTTTGTTATATTATGATAAAATACTCTATTTTAAAAAGTTTTTATTCTTTGACATTTTTACGAAAACTGAATAGTTTTTGAAATAATCAAAGAAGAAATAGAAAATATTCGTTAATTTTGATAAAAAATCAAAACAAAATCATACAGGTGTCATTAAAAAAGGGTAAATATAAACAAATGAATTTGTGAAACAAATGAATTTGTTTATATTTACCCTTTTTTTAATGACACTGTATGATTTTGTTTTGATTTTTTATCAAAATTAACGAATATTTTCTATTTCTTCTTTGATTATTTCAAAAACTATTCAGTTTTCGTAAAAATGTCAAAGAATAAAAACTTTTTAAAATAGAGTATTTTATCATAATATAACAAAAAAAATTGAAAATTTCAAAATTTTCGAAAAAACTTTTTAAGTAAAGTACTACTTTCAAGTGACGTATTTACTCCAAAAGTTGATAGAAATCTACAATTTTAGTGTAAGGAGCATATACCAAATTTCATCGATCTAGCTGCTTTGGTTTTTAAGCAATCGTGTTCACACACACCCAGACGTAATTCCAAAAGAATATACGAGAAAGTCTCGGGGAAGTCAATCCCCATATTTTTTTATTACGATTCTCTAGTTCTTCATCTAATATGATGAAATATTCGATTTATCAAAATCTATGTATTTTATATAAAAAAATTGAAAAAACAAGACAAAGGTGAGATAGGAGAAAAGGGACCAAACAAACTTTAAACTCATCTTTCTCAAAACTAGGTTTTTCATATATCTTTAAAACAAA